>VSMD01008655.1:0-137893 GCA_008750895.1 Mirza zaza | reverse complement strand
TATCTCATTGTAGTTTTGATTTGCATTTCCCTGATGATTAGAGATGGTGAGCATTTTTTCATATGTTTGTTGGCCATTCTTCTGTCTTGTTTAGAAAAATTTCTGTTCAAGTCCTTTGCCCACTTTTTAATAGGGTTATTTGATTTTTTCTTGCTGATTTTCGTGAGTTCTAAGTATATTCTAGTTATCAGCCCTTTATCGGATACGTAGGATGCAAAAATTTTCTCCCATTCTATAGGTTGTCTGTTTACTTTCATGACTGTTTCTTTGGCTGTGCAGAAGCTTTTTAGTTTCATCATGTCCCATTTATTTATTTTTGTTGCTGCTTTGATTGCCTTTGGGGACTTCTTCATAAACTCTTTGCCTAGGCCGCTGTCTAGGAGAGTGTTTCCAACATTTTCCTCTAGAATTCTAATAGTTTCATACCTTAGGTTTAAGTCTGTTATCCAGCGTGAGTTGATTTTTGTGAGAGGTGAAAGGTGTGGGTCCTGCTTTAGCCTTCTACAAGTGGCTATCCAGTTTTCCCAGCACCATTTATTGAAAAGGGATTCTTTTCCTCAGCGTATGTTTTTTGTCTGCTTTGTCAAAGATTAGATGGCTATATGAGGATGGTTTTATATCAGGATTCTCAGATCTGTTCCACTGGTCAATAGTCCTATTTTTGTGCCAATACCATATTGTTTTAATTACTACAGCTTTGTAGTATAGTTTGATATCTGGCATATTAATACCTCCCATTTTGTTTTTGTTGCCTAGAATTGCTCTTGATATTTGGAGTCTTCTTTGGTTCCATACAAAGCGTAAAATTATTTTTTCTATATCTGTGAAGAATGCTGATGGGATTTTAATAGGTATTGCATTGAATCTGTAGATCAGTTTGGGTAGTATAGACATTTTAATGATGTTGAGTCTGCCGATCCACGAGCATGGAATGGATTTCCATCTGTTTACATCCTCTGCTATTCAATTCCCTTCACAATAGCAACAAAGAAATTAAAGTACCTAGGAGTATACTTAACCAAGGAGGTAAAAGACCTCTACAGGGAGAACTATGAAACACTGAGGAAGGAAATGACAAATCTAGTTTTGTTGTTTAATTTTTTTAATGGGCAAGCCTAAACAATAGCTTCTAGGGATACATACCTGGGTGATTAAACCATAAAGAAATGCAAGGAAGTGATTATCACAAAAATCAGGATAAGGACAGGAACTTTGAAAGCAACAGGCCCCATGGAAGCCTTTCTGAGGAATTTAGTCAAGTTGTAGCTTTTTACCTGAATGGTGAGTATTTTCATTATGATCGCTTTCTAAGTCATGCCTTTGTTTTGGGTGTTTTTCTGTATGTATGTTTTATGTTACAATAAAAAAATAATGTAAAAAGCAAAAGAAAGGTTACTATCAAAAGTAATATACATTCCTCCATGTGTGTATTCAGCAAATATGTAATGAGCACTTAAATGAATATATAATGACCTGTATGCTGTGCTAAGCTGAATATTGCCTCTGATAGAATAGAATGCCAAGAAGAGCCAGACAGAGAAGAATGAGATAAAAGTTCCAGGAAATTTCAGAAACCCAAGATCACAGGTGTTAAATGATTTTCTGAGCCTTGTTCATTATTTCAACCAATTTGAAAATAGAGGTAAAAAGCTCAAAGATGTTTATCCCTGAAGCAAAGACCTGAATGTAAACATTGCTATTTGCAGGGGGTAACAAAACCCATCCTGAGCACACAGTCACCTGCAAGGCAGGGAGCGCTAGTGGTGCGCTGTTTATGGTCCCCTGTCCCATTGGTTTTTTGACTGGTCAAAGCTCGAATTAAAACCTGAGCAGAGAAAGATAGAAAATGCTGGACATTCAGCCAGAACATTTCCTAACAGCAATGGCAAAAAGGAAAGCTATATAGGAGAGCCTTGAATCCAATCTAGATGCTTCAAACTTGTATCATGAATTAGAAAGCAAAGTGGCTTGGAATGCTTTTAAGACCAACAACAAAAGTAAAATCTCTGCATGGTTCTGGCTGGTATCCACGATATAAGACAAAAGATTACATTGCAGAACAGATATGAAAGGACATGTAACTTTGGCAAAGGATTTGGCCATTAGGAAGATATCTTTATTTAGCAGCACTTGATCCATTTTATATTGCATTTGTGTGTGTGAAAGGAAAGTTTCTAAGCGACCGTATTATGTACTGAATGTCTAATCCCAGCAAAATCAGAGTGCTACTTTTCTTTTCTAGAAAATGACTATGTATCCATTTCTTATAAACTGAATCCCTTAAGTGTATGTCTGGTTATCAGAACTGTTTGGAAATTGATAATATTTTTGACATCAAAGTTTCCAGGTGAGAACAAAGATAAAGCCAAAAGGATACAAGACAGACATAGACTGTATTGTTTTCTCTTTGCTCACAAACAAAATACCTCCAGCTTATTCCCACTGATTCCTTAACGTTGCCAACAAATAGAAAAATCAAATGAGTTTTCTTCTTCTACCCAACAAACTCACTGATAGACGTGGTTGCAGACTGATGGGGCTTATGTCTCCCAGTGGGGATAACTGGTTTGGACTTGTGCCGCCAGTGTTCCACCAGGGGAGATGTTTTCCTCAAAACAAGGCAGTACAGCCAATTTCTGTTATTTCCTCTAAACTTGTTAAGGAACAAAGCAATTTTTTTGGCCTTTCACTGATGCTAGTTTTATCCTTTGGCTTGGGGAGTTAATTTAGATGATTATTTTTGCATTTTCATATACTCTGTTCCTATCTGAAGGATAGTGTCTAGTTGTTTTTGAGATAACAGTGTTTAATTTGTTATGCTTACAAAGCAACATTATAGGACAAAAATTAGAAGACCAATCATAAATAGCAGCTCTTTTCTTAGCTCCTTAGAGCTGCGTATTAAATGCTGAAAGGATGTATTTTTGTAGTTAAGCAAGAAGACTGGCAAAACACGCTGGGCTCACATCGTCAACCTACCACTCACCAGTTATATTTCTGGACAAGTTAGTTAGCCTCTTTGTATCTCCATTCCTTCCTTTATCAAATGGAGCTGTTGTAACAGCATCTATCTTGTAATGTGACATAAATTTATGGGAAATTCTGTGCTTAGCACTACAATTTTGCCACAAAATAGATATTTATATCAAATCAATAGTGTGTTAAGGGTTTATTTCTAGAGCTCCCTTACTTATATATATGCAAGGAATAGCATATTCAAGCCTGTCTAACCTCTCTTTGGCAATCAGTCTTTAATCTTATTATTCTTTGAACCATATACTTTAAGAACAATTTAGAAAATGAAAAATCCTAGGTCCTACTTCTGACTTAGAAAGAAGAGGATGTGGCTGACTTGATTACCATCTTTGTGGTCAGTGGTACTGAAAAATTATTTTATATTTGGTATGGACAAAAAATAAATCTGTACTTTGCTTTTGCACACATTGGAGGGAGAACAGCCTTGTCCTGAGCAAGACCCTGTGGTGATGTGTCTTTGCTTGTTTGTTAACATCCTTTCCCAGGCTGCTCCTGCCTCCACTGTTCTTTCAGCGGAAACTTCTCCACCAGGAGTGGAAGTAACCTAGGAGAGACCAGGGTGGAATACTAAATAGAAAATTGCCAAGGATTCAAGCCTGGGTTCACTGCCAGGTCAGCTGGAAGTGGGGAGAAGAAAAAAGAGTCCAAGAGAATAATGAAGCTAAAAAATGTGGGACTCAGCGCTTCCAAAAAATGTGGACAGCCCTTCCATGGTCGTGTGCCAGAGGGCACCAAGTGTGCACTTGCGCCTGTGTGTGCCCAGGAGAGTGGAGAAGGGGGGCGGGGAGCGGCTGCCATTAGGTGCCCCCTGCAGAGGCGTGGCTACGCAGCGCCCCCTGGGCTGCCGGCCTGTATCTCCGTGCACATTAGTTTTTTGAACGTTGGTAGAGCAAGCTGTAGCCTCCTGGAGACTGGAAAAAAGGGCTCCTTCAGTACCCATTATGCACCCACCAAGGGCATAGTGCACTCGTTGCACATCTTCTCCTGGATGGAGCAAGACTTGGAGGAGGGGATGGGAGTGAGTGGGATGGAGACCTGCCCTGGACCCAGAAGAGTTGGCCCAGAAGCTCACGGTCCGCCCTGTCCCTCTGTCACGCCTGCGGACTGAAGCGGAAGCCTGGTAGGAGGAGCGTCTCGGGCTGGCGACACCTGTGCATAACGTGCTTCCAGCTGCAGAACGGGAGCTGGACTCCCTGGTGGGGCCAGGTCCTCCTGCTCCCTCTCTTCTTCCCTCACTAAGAACTGCAGCTCCTGGAACTAAGAGCTGCTCCCCTGGGCCTCCTCTGCCCCCAGGTCCCTACCTGCTGAGGACAAGGCCCTCCGCCACCACAGCACAGCACCATCTCCTCTCCAGTGAGGGCCTGCGGCAAGTGGAAAGGGTGTCCGGGTGCGCCGGGAGCTGTGTCTGCTGGGCAGCGCTTGCTCAACACTGTTGCAACCCAGCCGTTGGTTGCGGAATCATTTTTAGTTGGTCGTCATCATTAGGTTTTTCACTGAATAGAATAGAATAGAATAGAATAGAATAGAATAGGAAAAAAGTCACCTATCTTGGTTAAAAACAGGTGCTCTTAATGAAAGTCATGTGCACGCGTGTACCTGTGTGTGTACACACACATGATTTTGCAGTATAAAATGCATTTCTTACAGGGGTCATGGTCTAAAATATAGGAGATCACAGCGTGAGAGTAGATGCTCCGTGAGGCCAGGTGCTGACTGTGTAGGACTTGCCCACCTGCAGGGCACCAGTGTACTCAGGGCTCGGAGACTGAGAGATTGGACTGTCCACACACTGCAATTTAACTTTTCCCACAACTTTCCTTAAATCACTTTTTCAAAAGTCACTCAGGGCTTCGGACATTGCAAATCCAGTGGCCTACTTTTCAATCCTCACTTGATTTTATCAACACGTGATAAACCCCTTATTCCTGATTCTGCTGTCTTGATTTCTCACACTGTACTGGCCATTTCTCATTTCCTGTGGTCCCTCATGCCCAGGCCACCAATGCACCTGTTTCCCAGGTGATGTCCTTCTCTCATGACAATCCTCAATTGATTAATGTGATCAAACTAGCTTTGTTGAACATTTTGTGTATTTGTAATATTTCATTTCAATTATGTTCTTGTAGCCTTCTCTTATTTAACAGGGCCTTCTCCTCACAAAATAATTGGTGGGCACATTGTATGTGGTTATGGTTATGTAATATATACATACTACAGATATATGCACTATGGAGAGAGAAAGAGAGAGGAAAAGAGAGCCAGAGAGGGGTGTGGACGGGGGAATTCCTGACTTTCTTTTGTTAGTGTGACAAACAATTATATTGTCAAACACTTTGCACAGCAGACAGGTATGTGCCAATACGCTATTTGTGATGATCTGTAACAACTGGGGAATTATGAAAATACTACTGTGCCCTTCGGTACAGGGCTGCATCTCCATTCAGGGGTGGCATTCAAGGTGGTGGTGGCCACTAGGGTTGTGTCCAGCCAGCCTGCGAGCTGGCCCTTGCAAGGGGACTTGTGAGTGTATTGTAGTCGTCTGCCAAGGCCGTGGAGGATGACAAAACGTGTCCTTGCCGCGCACTCTCTTTACAAAATCACTCACATCATCCCGAAGCCTCCTCCAAGTCCGCCTGTTGCTGTAGATTCCGCTGAGTAATTTCCTATGCAGCTTCTTGTTCCTAATTCTATGGCTAAATTGATCTTCAGCTCACATTCGGGAGAGGAAAAGTAAAGCTTTTAAGTTTGCTACCGATTCAGAGAGCTCCTCTCCTGGGTGTTGTCTATGGTCTTGGCAATTATAATTTTTATCTAAGACATTTTTATGTGAATAAAATAACCTCTGTTTCTTAAATGAGACATTTAAACTCCATTTTACCTGGTTTCCCCAGGACTATGAGGTCTTCAAACTGAGAGAACATCTTTGTTCAAGCCTCTGATAGGAGGACAGCTTTTATTCCGTTTGTTGACTGACACCCATGCTCCAAAGTTTTCCCAGCTGTGTTAAGTGGACAGGACAAGTTGGGGGTTGAGCTGTTACGCTGTGGATGCCAGTGTGAAGAATTTAGACCTGTGTGATATCTTCCCCCGCAGGAATCCAGGGTCTTGCTGTGTTGTTTCCATGGTCTTTGGTGTCAGTTGCTCTTTTACACCAGGCTGTGCCCTGGCAGGGTGATGGTGACTTAGCTGCTCCAATGCCAGCACTCGAATCCGATATGCACTGCAGCCTTCCTGTCCACGTGCAAGCCCTCGCGGCGTGCGGCTCTGCGTAACACTGGGGCCCTAGGGCTGGGTGCTCAGCATGACATGCGATGGCTGCTGCCACGAGGAAGGCCCTCCCTCCTCGTGGTAGATTTTGTTACTGTTTGACATATTCACTCTCCTTCCCTGGGCGGTTCCACTGCTTCGTCTGTGGATACCGGCCATGGCCATGGGAATTCGAGTTTCTCTTCCGACAGGAGATTGGGAGGGCCCCACAAACCTAGCACCCGCTTTGCTGAGTGGCACATCATTTGTGTGGCCATTGTAAGGTGAGAAGAGACAACCACCATTGAGCAGAAGCATCGAGAGCCACCTCATGGACCTCCCTGTCTCGCTTTGCCTTCACATGAAGACTGGCGACATCCCCGAGAGTAAGTCCCCCGGGCTAGGCCACAGGTCAAAGGAACAGTAAGCAGAAGCACAGCCGACCCCAGATGGACATGTAACACGAGCAAGACATAAACACACGCTGCTCCAGCCTCTGAGGCCGGAGGGGTGTGTTCATGAACAGTGCACCCCAGACTGCCTGACGACACACCTTCTCACCTGGGAGTATTTCCTAAATGGCACCACTGATTTGCACCCAGACCTACTTCAGCTCATTCTCTTTTGCCCCTCAAATTATGGGATATTAATTCTATTTCTCCTCCTCAGGAAATACTCCGCTGTACACATTTTTGGTACACAAGCTGTACAGTGGCTCTTTGCGAGAGGCCCAGAGATGCTGACCCAGGTGATGGAGGACCAGTGACTGAGGAGGGACTTCCCATCCTGTGTGGGGGCCGTGCAGCTGCAGTCGTGAGAGCTGGGTGAGTTCAGAGCTCCATGGGGGTCTGCAGAGGCTTTCAAACACAAAGACATAAACAGCTTGCCCCTCTACCTGCCACCACAAATTCACATTCTACATACCACTATGGCCTGTATAGGTGGATATAAAATCTGAAAAGATAGTGGATGGTGAAGGAGACCCGTCCACACTGCTACGCTGGTGTCACAGGATTTTCACACGTCATGTGCAATAGTGCCAGAGAGGGATGGCGGAAAAGCCAGATAGGTGAATCTTGATCTCTTAAAATATGTATTCCTAACTGAACTACTATATAAAATTCATGATCAGATAACAGTTATCTGTCTATGCATTTATATGGTGGAGGATGTTAATTTTTATAGGTGCATTGAACACAAACATCTCATAGAATACAGGAAAAGAGGATGCTTTGTGGTGGTGCTATCTAGAACATTAAAGCACTTTAGAATCAAGAAAGAGGACATCTGCGTTAGTCTTCAGAGACAGCCATGTGCACGCAGGGGCTGGAGGGCAGTGTCGCAATCTGTGACCTCATGGAGATGTGCAGACCTTTCCCCAGGCTGCACTGGCTTGGAGAAAAAAGCCAAGGATTCGACTAATAATTACCATAGTATTTTATGGATATCTAACACAACTAATAGGAGATCACATTCATTTTCTTCCTTAAGGTCCCTGTTACTTCTATTTTGTTCTGAGTAGCTTTTGGAGTTTTTCTACACAGTGAAAGTACAATCTCTATATTCAGATGGCCCAGGTTCCACTTCCAGCTCTGAGAAATTACAGTTTCTTGGGTGGGAAGTTTGCCTAATTTCTCTGTTCCTTAGTTTTTTTGTCTACAGAATACAGGTTTTGAAAGTAGCTACTTCAGAGAATTATTGAGGGTAATAAGTAAAATAATTCATGTATGTGTTTAGAGCAGTGCCTGACACTCTGAAAGCCATTAGTAAATATTAACTATTTTTCTTCTCTGTTTTATTTTATTTTACTTTGTCATTATTGGATATAGTTTTTGACCAATTCTCTGCTCCACCTAGCTTCTTCTTGTACTTACTTAAGGACATTTTGCAGCTCTAGAAAAGCAGATATCGACTATTTCAATTCTTCTTCTGACCAAGATGAAGAATTTCTTCTTCTGACCAAGATGAAGAAGATGCAGGGAAAGGATGTCCCTTCTACCTGAAACAACTGAAAAAAACAGTCAAAAGCATGAAGCAGTGACTTTCCGACAGTGGATTTCAGAAAGAACAGTGATCCTTAGAGATGGGAAACAAACAGCATAAGCTTTGTAGTCTACCACCTTCTGCCAGGAGAGAGTCCCTGGGCTGCTGTGTGGGGCAGTTTCCCCAGGAGGAACCTGGCTGCATCCTTGAGATGAGGGGATGGAGCTGAGAATTTACAGAGGCCAAGCGGATGGAGTCCCCTAGTAGGGCTCCAGGGAGGAGGACGCTGCACAGAAAGAGCCAACTCTGGAAGTCTGCAGAAAGCCCCTCAAGTCTTCAGTGGAAGGCATTGCATGTGCACAGGAAACCACCTAGGCTGGGGAGAGGACAGCCCAAAACAATCAGGAGGAAGATTTTTCTGAAGCTTTCATAAGCCTGGAATACCATGTGTTCCCATCCAGAGAGAAAAACACTTATAATTCGTGGACACTAATAGGGTGCACAGAGTCCAACTCTATTTACAGGAATCTAGAAACATCTAACATGCAATAAGGTAAAATACATAATATATGCCAACCAATGAATATATATATTTTTAGATATGAAAAGAAGCATATAAATAGAAATAGACCCAAAACAGAGCTAAAAATGACACTGATGACAGAATTAGTAAATAAGGACATGAAAATGGCTATTGTAGCTATATTCCATAAGATCAAAAACAACAGGAAAAATTGAGCCTGTTATAGGCAGATACTCAGAAGTCATAAAAATGACTCAAATCGAACATCTAGTGTTGGAAACTACAACATCTGGGGAAAGACACTAGGTGAAATCAGTAGCAGATCACACATTACAGAGGAAAAGATTAGCAAAAGAAACTTTGAAAACACCAAAAGAAACCACTCAAAATGAGACATAGAGAAAAGAAAGACCAACAGAAGATGTACAGTGTCATAATTTGTGGGACAATGTCAAGTGGCCTCATATATGGATAATTATGTCCCTAAAGGAAAAAAGAAAGGAAGAGAAGAGATACTTGAAAAAATGATGCCCCCAAATTTCCCAAATTATCGAGAAGTATAAACTCCCTAGTGCAAGCAGCTCGACCATGTCAGTGTGCGCCCCTGCACGTGTGCACATGCACACCGAGAAACTAACTTTAAAAATTACGCAAAGTAGCTCTCTTAGCCAAACTTTTGAAAGCTCAGGATGACGGCAGACTTTTTACTATTGCTCCCCTTAGGCATCCTGTCTTTGTTTATTTAAACCCACTGAGAGGAACTTGTGGGAGGCTCCCAGGACTGGGATCTGAGGGTCATCCTGTGGCCCTGCCCTGCGCTACTCATCGTTCTCAGTGTCCCCAGGCTTCAAGCCTCTCTTCACCTCATCTGGGGTTCTGGGGCTACCTAGGCCACTGGCTTCCTCTCTTTCTGCTTTCGTCCCCCTGGCAGGGCACCCTGATTCTGGTCTCAGGTTGGATGTGCACTACAAACGGAAGCCCAGGTGGCCTGCCCTGACATCCTACTTGCCTGCCATTGGCATAGTGTACACACCAACCCTTCCTGTCCACCCTTTGTAGAAATTTAAATTGCATTTCTTACTTTCACTGTATCGTGAGAATACCAGTCACCTTAACTCTACTCAATGTAGGGACTTGAGAGAGCATTTTCCCCTTGGACATGAATGTTTCATTTCATGAGAAGACCCACATCTGCTTTCCTTTCACCTGGAAGCATCTCCCTCTGCAATTTCACAGGGCTATGATCTTCCCATTCCTCATATCGCAGCTTAACCAGCCTCCCTGTGTCAAGCAGATTTCACTGTTACTCCCCATCACAAAACTGCTTCTTTCCTTTGAAAACCTTGTCACTTCTTGTAGTGACGCCCATTTTGATGTAGTAGTCTCTCTCTCTCTCTCCCTCTCTCTCTGAAATAGGAAAAATGGTAGGAGCGTCTGAAAGGTAAGGAAAGAGAAGCTTTAGTCATGAACCCAGAATCATGCGTTTCGGTGCACCTGTGAACACCACCGGCCAACACTGTCCCAGGAGCGCAGTGAGAGAAAACTGCCCTCCCTGCACAAAACGGAAGCCTCCAGTTGATCACACAGATCACTGTCAAAACCCCGTATCTCACCCTCGCCACAAACTTGGTTAATATTTTATGAAGTGCTCATCAGTATGCACAGAAATAATGGCTGAGGCCAAGGGCTGAGGCTGTCGCTTGTGCCCTTCTGAGGATTTGATAAGTAAATAAAGTTCCTTCAAAAATAAAAAAGCAGGTATGGGCTTGCTTTTCCTGGAATTGCTCCCAGGGCGCGCCATGCACAGAACAAATGTGTTTATGAGTTAAACAGAAGGGCCGCAATAGTCTTGGATGAGAATGGAGCATGTTTTAGTGTAAGAAAGGAGAATTTATCCTTTTCATGGTGTCATAAAGAAATTAAGTTTTGGCCTAATTGATAAAAATAGATACATTTTAGTCTTGCAGAACATACAGAAAAAAATATGTGCATTTGGTAAACTTACAAAAATAATGTCAGTGAAAGATACTTTCATATACTCATGATTTTTAAAAGCAATAAAGAATGATTTGGTTATGAAGCACAGGTAATTTGGAAATGATTTAATGTGTTAGGCGGGTGATTTATTTTGCATTCATTAGAAGTTAGGGATTATGAAAAGATAATATTATAAATATAGTATTACTTTAAAATGGCTCAGTCATATAATTTATTATTTAACTATAGGAATTATTTTTATTGTACTTATGAATTCCTGAACACAGATAGTACATATATTTTTGGCTTCATGAATTATATTAGAATATATTGTTCATCAATTCTATTTTGTCTTCAGCATGTACAAATACATCGAATGATCTTTATATATTCAAACAGTCTACTAATAGGGCTCACATCTTCTGTGAGGAGCATTTAAATATGTTTTCCTTTCTTTTCCTGCCTTCCTGCCTTTCCTCCCTCCCTCTATTTCTGTTTCTGAAGCAAATTAGGCCTCCTGTGTATTGAAATAATATGAAATACTTAGCTAACTTAAAAAAACACAAAAACACTTCATTTTGGAAGTAGACGTATGAAGACATAGCCTTCTGTAAGCTGAGGAATTCTTTGGAAGAGAGAGTAAAATTCCACGAGTGAAAAGGGGTTCATTCAACAGCAAATTTAATCAAGAGCAAAGACCCATAGTGGCTAATGTAACAAAAGAAAAATAACTTATTGGCATAATTTACAAAACCATAGCAAATTAAGCATATTAGTAAGACTGCCAGTAAAATAATAAAAAAGTGAAACACATTTTCAAATCCTTTGAAATTTCTAATTCGTTAATTCCTGGGAGTTTAGGGTTATTTCCCCTATTTCTATAGAAGAGGAAATGGAGGGATTTTATGGCCCAAGACCATGAAACGAGCTGGTAGGAGAGTGTAGCTGGTGGACAACAGCCTTGCACTCAGACCACGGAGACGCAGCGTTTACAGTTTGCAGGAACACAGTGGAGCCAATCAGGTCCTGTTTGCTGAATAATGGGTTCATTTGACACATGTATGTAATTTGCTGCTCCCACAGAAAGCACAGTGCTTGGCACAGTAAACATTTCTTAAATGAATGAATGAAAAAAATCCAGATAAACGAATAGGCTTCCGAGACAATATCTATGGTGTGTTGTGTAATTTTTGTTATCGAATGCTCTTACCATGTTTCCAAAGAGAATCTCACCATGTAAGCAAAATTAGAAAAACAAGGAAATTTGTTCTTTTGACAGATGAGCACTATAGCCCTTTGAAATAGTCACTTTTGATATGAAACCAGAAGTGGCCGTTGGCTGTATTGGAAGGACAGTTTGCCAGTGAAGCCGCGAGCTCGGCATGGAGTTTGGGCTTCTCAGTCTTGTCTAGTCTCCATTTACTAAAAGTTCATTTTAGTTTGTGTCTTTGGTCTAAACAATGCTACTGCTTAATAGCTTAAAATATTTCCTACTTGTTTCTTCTTTTTAACTCTTTAAAATGACACTGGCAGTAGTTACTCAACACTCTTCTTCACTTGGATCTCTGGGTTTTTAGTTGAGGTCATGATACGTGAAAATTTCTGTAAACAGCAAAGGTCTAATCACAGACTATGCTGCTCCCTGACCCATTGCCTGTCCTTCCTGTTTACTGCTTGACGTGGCCAACTTCCCTGAACGGCAGACTTTCTTACAAATTATTTCTTCAGTCCAGCAATGGATTCGCCAGGTGCATCGCCTGTCTCCCCACATCTCTGCCTTCACACGCTGCAGTGATCTGACCAACTTCGTCTTGTCGTGTTGGTTTCTTCAAAGAGAATTAACCACAGGATCAGAACTGAGTAAAGCCAGATGAAATGGGACGGAGCAGATATGTGCCGGGTATAAGAACTGACACGACAGTTTATCCTCAGAGTGGGGAAACAAAGGAAATGCTTGAAGAGCATTCTTCCCCAATATCTCGGGGTGAAAACACTTTGAATAAGAAGACCCTTATGGCTGGTTCCAAGTTGGAAAAAGCAGAGACCAACAGAAAAGCAAGTAGGGGCCGTAGATATTATGAAACAACGTTATAGATATGCCATACATGGATATCTACCAAAACAAGATCTTTTACTTCCTTCATCAATGTGAGAGTTTCTTCAGCCATTAACATCAGAGAACCTCCAGTACCAAGGCTTCTTGTCACCTGCAAAGATAGACAAAGAGAGAAACACTTCAGCCAAGGTAACGCTTGTCTTGATAGTTACCGGAGGCTGGTACGGGGCGGGGGAGATAAGAATTAATGGTTAATGGGTACAAAGACACAGTTAGATAGAAGGAATAAGTTCTCACGTTTGATAGCACAGTAGGGTGATTACACTAAACAATAATTTATTATATATTTCAAAATGGCTAGAAAAGATTTTAAATGTTCCCAACACAAAGAAATGATAAATATTTAAGGTGATGGATATCTTAATTTACCCTGAGTTGGTTATGACACATTGTATACATGTATCAAAATATGACATGTACTCCATATATAGTTATAATTATTATATATTAAAATAAAAAATAAAAATAAGGAATAAAAGTAATGCTTTTCTGGGTTGATAGTGCCCAAAGTTAATGATGGGTGTTCAGTTTTATTTTTTTTAATTTTTCAAATGTAGTTAGAAATCTTTCAGCCTACGAGCTTAAATTTTTTCTACCTACTCCCAGCAGCATTAAATTGGTACATTAGCGATTTTCATTCTTGCTTTGCTACAGCACAGTACATTTATAATTGTATTTATTGTAAACATCTCAATCTATTATCACTAAAATGTATTTTAATGCACTTTAATTTAAAAACAAATCCACTCAGCCGTGGTGGAAGAGGTTTATGCAGGGAAGGGAGAGGGTTGCAGAACGGAACAATAAGAAGGGAATATTCCGGAAGGCATGAGAACTGCAGACCTGAATCCTTTTCCTGAAGTTTCCTTCCATCCTTTTTTTTTAACTCATTGGTTCCTGTCCTCAGAAACATGCCACCGGCAGTAACAAGAGCAGCTTAAAAACCTGCCCAGACTTCCAACATCCCTCCAATTTATTTCAGTCTTTCTCCCTTGTGACTACAAATATAAGACCCAGGTCTCGTCTCTGGAGTTCATTTGGTGACCCGGGCCAGTTCTAGCCCAGCACCAAGGGCTTAGCAAGCATCCGTTCTCACTGCACTTCTGTTAGCTGGAAGCGAGGCACCCTAGCCTCTGTGTCTTGTAGGGTCTGTATAGCACACCTGGGTTGGATTTGGACACTCAGTTCTTTCCCAGCCTCAGCTGATTAGGCTTCTCTCTCCAGGCCCCTCACTGTCCCAGGCACAGGGGCCTGAGGCTTCCATCTTTCTGGCTCTCTGGGCCCCTGGGAAACTGCTCTTGTACCAGGCACTGGTCTGCTGCTACCTCCACCCCATACTTCTCAGATCTGCTGCTCAGGGCTGTTCCCCACTTCTGACCAAGCTCCTCACCTTAGAGAGACTCAGGAGCAAACATAGTAGACCTGGTAAGACCACTTCCATCCTGTCCTGTTTACTTCAGTCCTGTGTTCTTCCGGCCGTCTGGGCATGAAGGTGGATTCGAGTTTGGCTCTCTCCCCTGGGTTTGTGTTAGAGGTGAGCAGCCTGCCCTGGATCCATAGAGAGAGCAGAGCTGCCGTTCCCAGCAGGGTCTCCCTAAAGACCAGCGGTTCTCCCCTCCTCTGCTCTTGCCCTTGTGGGAATCCAGAATGACCGTGGCTGTGTGGCTTTTGAGCAAAGTATCTTATAGCACCTCTTGTATATTCCTAGATAGAGCTGGAACCCATTCTACTAAGCGAAGTTTCTCAAGAATGGAAAAACATGCACCACATGTACTTACCAGCAAATTGGTATTAACGGATCAACACCTCAGTGGACATATAGGAATAACATTTATGGGGTGTTGGAGGGTGGGATGGGGGAGGAGGGGATAGGTATATACAAACACAATGAGTGAGATTTGCAACGTTTGGGGGATGGACATGCTTGAAGCTCTTACTCGAAGAGGGAGAGGGGGCATGGGCAATATATGTAACCTTAACACTTATACCCCCATAATACGCTAAAATAAAATAAATAAATAAATAAAATTAAAAAAAGAATCTAATCTCAATGGTGATGGCAATAATTCAATTTGGTAGCATGTATGTGGGTCTACCACAGGCCTGGTAAATACACAAAGTGGGATTTTCCCCCCATTTTCTAAGTATAAATTGTTTAATCTCTAAAATGCTTATATGCTAGACATGACAACATTTGACTTGTGCATACTATTGTTAAAGGTGATTTTTTTTAAAAGGACATATGCCTTAGCCCAAGCCATGACTTGAAAATCCAAGAGTAAAATCTGCTTTCTCCCTTTTACAGAAATAAAGAGGACACTGTGATGGCCTGAGCACCAGCCACAGGGAACCCTGTTCAATTGGATTCTAGAAGAAAATGTTGGAAAAACTCTTATAGACATTGGCCTAGGCAAAGAATTTATGAATGAGATCCCAAGACAATCACAGCAACAACAAAAATGAATAAAAGGCAATTGATTAAATTAAAAAGCTTCTGGACAGCCACAGAAATAAGCAGTAGAGTGAATAGATAACTTAAAGAACAGGAGAAAATATTTGCATGCTATACATCTGATAAAAGGCTAATAATCCGAGTCAACAAAGAACTCAAGTGAATCAGCAAGAAAACACCAAACAACCCCATTGAAAAGTGGGCAAAAGACATGAACAGAAACTTTTCAAAAGAAGGTAAACTAATGGCCAAAACCATATGAAAAAATGCTCAACATCTCTAATCATCAGGGAAAAGCAAATCAAAACCACAATGAGATATCACCTAACTCCAGTAAGGATGGCTTTTATCAAAAAGTCTCAAAACAACAGATGTTGGTGTGGATGTAGAGAGAAAGGAACACTAATATATTGTCGGTGGGATTGCAAACTAGTTAAACCTCTATGGAAAGTAGTATGGAGATATCTCAAAGAACTAAAAGTAGACTTACCATTTGATCCCCAATACAACTACTGGGTATTTACCCAAAGGAAAAAAAAGACATTTTATAAAAAAGACACTTGTATTCAAATGTTTATAGCAGCACAATTCACAATCGGAAAGATGGAAACAACCCAGTGCCCATCAATTCATGAGTGGATTAATAAATGTGGTGTGTGTATACCATGGAGTATTAGCCATAAAAAATGGTAAACTAATACTTTTTGTAACAACCTTGATGGAATTACAGACCATCCTTTTAAGCGAAGTATTGCAGAAATGGAAAAACAAATACCATAGGTACTTACTACTAAATTGGAACTAATAGATCAACACTTGTGTGCACATATGGTAGTAACATTCGATGGAAAACAAGCAGGTGGGAGGGGATGGGTAAATTCACACCTGATGGGTACGGGATACAGTGCACACTATCTGGGTGATGGACATACTTATAACTTTGACTCAAACTACAAAAGCAAATTACGTAACCCAAACGTTTGTACCCTTGTAATATTTTGAAAAAAATACAAAGTAAACACTAAAACATTTTCTGGGAAAAGTTTTGGTCTCAAGATATCTTTTACCTTGTTTCAATTTTATGTGCTATTAAAATTCTCCCCACAAAAGGCTGGGAGGAAAGAAAATAAGAGAGATACTGGGATACGCTGGCTGTAGAAACAGAATATAGGGTGGACGTATAAGACAGATTCTATCTGCTGAGTATCCAAAACTAAAGGTCAGGGATTTCTGTCTTGTTCAAGGCTGCAATGCCTGCACTTACGATGATGGGCATAATTGGAAAATATGTACTGAGTGAATGATTCACATTTGAGAAGGGTCAGAGAAACTGGAGGGACATTTTTTAAAAGCAGAATTCAATATTGCCTGAGTTTGACCT
This sequence comes from Mirza zaza, assembly GCA_008750895.1. Taxonomy (NCBI): domain Eukaryota; kingdom Metazoa; phylum Chordata; class Mammalia; order Primates; family Cheirogaleidae; genus Mirza; species Mirza zaza. Next base: position 121,179 of record VSMD01008655.1, on the reverse strand, counting down.
TCTGGTTACAATGCATTAATTACTCAAAAATGTTTTTAAATCTTAAAAACCAGCAAACAAAAGCTGATATTTTGTTTTCTTCTTACAGTTTTTATTTTCATTTTCCATTTTGGCCTTTTGTAACATCATCTGAATGAAGCCACCATCACATTTTAAAGTACAAGGTCAGCTGAACCGAGAAAACAGAACAAAGAAAATAAAACATTTTTTTAGAAGGAAATGGCAGTATTCATATCCATAAAAGCAAATTTAATTCAATAGCTAAAAAGGGAGTTAGAAATACAATAGATATGTGATGGCTAATGGAGAATTCCTATCTCTATTCTTTGCTGAAAAATTTCATGGGTACATTCTTCATTTTTTTCTTCAAAAATGAAAGCAATGAAACAAATGAGAGATCTAATATTGAGTTCAAATACAAATAGAAATGGGCTGAGACCCACTTCATTCCATGAATAAAAGAAAGAATACAAATGAGTTTTGTTATGAGGTTTTTAGAAACTAATGATCTCAAGTCAGCTGTAGGAATCCACACTTTGATAGCGTGTGGTTTGTCAGTGTCATTAGCAAAAAGCACAAGCTTGTGTTAAGGTTCAAATCCATCTTCAAGGGTGTGATTTTGCTGTGTGTAGATTCAGCTCTTATGTGGCCTAACCTTTCCCCTCATCCCCATCTGTTTTTAATGCACAACTTCTCAAATAGCTCTGAGCCACCATCTTGGTTTGGTCTGATCAGCTGTGAATGAAGATTGCTATTCCTTTGGGTCAGGCTTGGGTACTTCCAGAAGCACAGACTACACCCTGAATACCAGCCAACTCCTTTTAAACACATGTGTGTCCTCGTGAGTTGGTGTGTGCAAGAGTCTAGGTAGGTATGGGCAAATATAAAGAAAATAGCAAATGAAAATACACAGCTTAAGAATGTCACTGACATTGTTAGGTCTCCACCCTCATGACCCAATTACCCCCAAAGGTCCTGCCTCCTAATACCATCATGCCAGGGATTAGGATTTTAGCATATGACTTTTGAGGGACACAAACATTTAGTTCATAACAAAATGGCTGACAGATCTTTTATGATAAAATATTAACCATATATTAATAGAACATGAAGAACAACAGAAATGAAATAAGAAAATAAAAAGGAAGATGTTTGTACCAAGTAAACCAGATAGAGGATTAATACCTGTAATAAGTAAATTCATTCACAGAGGTACATTACAAAGACCACAATTAAAGAAAGATATCAGGATATGAATGAAAAATTCACAATAAACTGTAAATAGTAAAAAGAAAATGTCTATCTTTTTAGTTATCAAAGAAATGCAAATTAAAGCAAGACCAGTAACCATTTTCTTTAAGAAGGATAACATTCCATACTGTTGGGCCTGTTGGCATATTGACATAAATAATAGATGGTAGCATAAATTCATAAAATTCTTTCTCTGTGAACGCAATTGGATAATATTTCAATGCCAAAAGTTTTTCTTCAATCTCTGTTCCATTCAAGGAGTATCTGTGGAGTATCTGCAAAGTATCAACGACTACCATATGCTGGGAATTCTGCGATGACCATGATAGACCTAATGTTGCCTTCCTGATCTTCACAGCTGCTCTAAGGGAACATCTTAAACAATAACACATATTTTAAATAGTTGGGATAATTTCTATGAAGCATAAATGCATATATTATTAATATTATGAGGCTTTTGAAAACCAAAGTGGATTCTACAGCCTATATCTATATATTCCCCCTTAGAAGTAGATTAAGGGTTTGGGGCAGGTGCCTCAGGCTAGCAAAGGTGGCAGTAACTGGACAACTGGTGGAAATGTGGATTGCCCAGACAACACAGGACATGCAGTCACCTTTGTTGTAGAGGATTTTACCTCTCTGTGGAATTTGGGAACGTTTCCCAGGAAAGTAAAATCCCAGCTGCAGACCTGAAGTTTGAGTGGAACACAGCCAGGTGAAGGGGGAAGGAGCAAAGGCCTTCCAGGAGGGCAGTGAGAGAGAGGTGGGGGCCAGAGGGCAAAGCCGCGTCCAGAAGGTTTCACTGTGGGGAGCGCAGGGCAGGATGTGTTGTGCTCAGAAGAGGTTTCTTTTTCCTAGGAGCCAGGGGAACCCTCCAGGATGGGATTATCAAAGGGGCAAGACTTCAGCTTATAAAATGTCACTCTGGCTGCAGTGAGCACAATATTGGGACTAGGGAGACAGGCAGGAAAGTGTGCACCACAATTCTGGTCAGGACGCTGTCACAATATTTTAGGCGAGAACAGATGTTGAGAGAAGGTGGTCATTAGACTGGAGTACAAACACCCTTGCAGGTACACGGGCTTTTATGTGGCAACAGGCAAAAGGGAGGCTTTAAGAAAATCAGTTTCAAGATCCTCGAATTCCTTACGTAATCCTTCCTAAAACAGACCAGGCTGAAGCAGGCCTATAATAATAACCTGGTTCTCCTTCCCCACCTCCACTTCAGCCCAGGCCGCTTCCCAGAGGAGAGCTTGGCTGGGAACACACCTGGTGGCTGGGGACGAGTGCCCCTGTCCTGGGTGGAGGGCTTGGGGCACACTACAGGGCCCACCACCGTGCAGTCCTTGAGCCACTCAGCTCTGCCCTGGTAGCCTAATCCCTTTACCCCACCGGAAACTGTTCCTCCAAGATGCTGGGTGGTCTTTTCTTTTGGGGAGTAGAGTTAGTGTCACAAAATACAGACCACAATAGCTGGTCATGGGCTTCAAATGATGCACATCATCTCCTGTTTTACCACCCATTCTCAATTCCCTTCCTCTTGGTCAGCGTTTCTACTGGTCTACGTGGCTTAGCTCTTGGTCCAGACCACCAGCCCAGTTCAGCCGCCATCAATACCAGACCGAGGCTTATCAAGGGAGGCCCTGGCAGGTCACTGGGTATCACGCACACTTTTTACTTGCTTTTATCTGTGACAGGAGTTCTAGTGAACATGGACAATCAACTTTGGTAGGATGAGTTCCCTTAGCACAAGGAGCCTGAAGTGCCTGAGCAGGAGGCATACTTGAGAGTTTGATGAGGCTCTTACTGTGTGTCATGGTGGAAATATTCCTCCTTTAGACCCACAGAGCCAAGAGTTTCACTGCAACTCTAATTTCTACACATTGTTCATGGACCCATGTATTCTACCTGTTGGGGGTGCAGCACCAGATAGTGGTGTCTGATTTGGCATATATGACCTATATTGAAGAATGACACCCCATTATCTCACAGTGTCACAAGTGTGCACTTTAGCTTTTCCCTCTAAAGTTCACCCCGTTGCTCCACAGGCCAGCAGCCTTGTGGGTAGTGAGAGGACCAGTGGACCCCACAGTCATGTGGTCACTGCCCCTGAAGCTTTGCTGTAACATGAGCCTTTCAGTTCAACACAGTGTGCATGAAATACCAGGTCAGTTGACTAAACTTCTGCAAGTCCTTGGAGAGTGCTGTTGGCTGAGGTCTTACACAATAAGAAGGGCAAACTCATAGCCAGAATGTAAGTTAATTCTAGGCAAGATAAATTGCTGTCACTTCCAAGGAAATCAACTTGTCATCACAAGGCCAATTGGCCTCCTCAAAGGTTGGTGACATTTTTGGGGCTCAGCATTGCTCTCTGTTGCTTTCAGTTTGAATACTCTGTAGCAGAAGTGGTAAAACAGCCATGGAAAAGAGAAGACTTCTCAATTCCTGACAACATGGCAACTCTTCTCATGTGCCCATTGTTGGCAGCCTATGATGGAGGCTGGCTGATATTGCCTGGCTAGGTCCTCTGCTTGCATTGTTGTTCAGTATTACTTTCATGTGGATCATCTCTGGTGGGGATTAGTTGCAATAAGATTTGCTTACTTGGTGACCACTCTTAGAGATATATCTTCTTGCATCTTCCCTGGACATTTTACTTATCATATACAAGAGCCAGATCAATCCCAGTACCAGTGAGTCACTATAAATTCTTGCCTTGCCACTTTCTTTTCTACAAAATATGGATAATCATATGGCAAAACTAAAACTGAGCTAATTGGGAAAATTTCCCCTCACCAGAAGCATCTTGGTGGAGCTATGGTTCAGTAGCAGTTCATTTCCAGCCTGTGCCCATGTTCTGAGCTGGTCCATTTTCCTTCTAAACAAGTGACATAACACTTATATGTTTTCAATATCTAGTATTAAAGGTACTTTTCTGGCCAACTTTTTTGTCACCTTAGTTATAGTGCGTTTATTGGGCTATAGTAAAATTTCACTTCCTGAAAATTCTATAATTCATGTTTTAAAAATATTTTAGCTTTTATTGTTCATCAGAGACTTTACATTCTATTCAAATATGGTGTCTTTTGTTGAACTTATGGGAAACAAAGTGAATTCATTCAGGTCTGTCTAGATGCAGATTCCAAGACAGGGTTAGACATGTGAGAAATTGATTCGGGCTGGCACTGAACACAGTGGAAAGGTTGTTCTGACTATCACATAGGTCTGACGCCTATGACAGGAGAGAGGAAAGAAGAAATATTGGGTAGGAAAAATCTTGCACTACAGTACAATTTTAAGAGAGGCCTAATCAGGCCAGTGGGTGGGTGGGGGGACCTTGGACCAAAGTGGCCCAGTGGAGGAGTCTTACATCTTTATGGGAAGCACTTGTCATCTCTCATTGTAGGCTGGAGACAGCCTGTGTGAAGCATCACTGCAGAGTGATTGTAATGGTGGACATAGAATGGCAGTGGCTGAGGCATCAGCCATTTATGCACTCTACAGTAAGATGGCTGAGTGGTGCATTGTCATGGCAACCACACCCTCCTTCTGTGGAAAGTACAGACTGCACTTTTCTGCAGTCTGTACATGGTGAAAGACCAGGAAGAACAACTATACTGAAGTTAGGCATCAAAATCAGAAATGTAAAATCTTCACAAATGACAATAATGCTTTCTTTTCCTCACTGAAAAATTAAATAGGGGACAAAAATATTTTATTTTAATGAATCTGGGATAATTTGTGCAGCCTCATTTGAATCATAATATGGTACTCTACTTTCTGAGTGACTATAGCCAATATCAGCACAAATATTTAATTTATGACAGATTTCTAGCTTTCTAAGAATTATTTGTGTAAATCCACATCTGCTCTGAATAAATATAAGAACTTGCTGGCCCTTGGTATGTCCAGTGCCAGATTCTCTTTCTGACAGATGATCAAAGTATCCTATGATTGGAGAAAGTGGATGCCCTGTGTGTTGTTGACTTCAAAAGGGTAAGGTTGTACTCTTATCACTGTGGTGTCTGTTAAAGATTCACTTTAAGTAAACACTCATAAATGTACCTTGATGTGTAAGTTGCCCTTTTTAGCCTAAACTAAGTTTATTTTCTTTCTGTCTTTATTTAAAAAAAATTTTTTTAGCAATAGAAATTTTTTACTCTGTTACATACATCTCTAGGTATTTGATGCAAACACAGCAATTTCGACTTGTAATGGATTATTTAGAAAAAAGTAGGATTTTCTCATGAAATTATCTGGTGTGGTTGTAGCTTTATGTGCATTGCTTTAGAGCATCTGTATTGTGCTTATAACGTCTTCTATTGCTTTCTTCATAGTCTTCTAGTTGATGTTAATGGAAAGTCTTCCTATGTTTTAAGTGGAGGCTAAGTGCTTCCTCTGAATAGATAATCACAGTGTAAATTAGAAAGAATTATGCCCACAATAAAACACTAATAAGCCTTAGCACTATTTGATACTGCTTTTTCAAGTTGAAATTGTTTTGTTTGCATCAAATACCTAGAGCCAGGGGTACACATTTTAAGCTTGAATTATAAATAATAAAAATCTACAGTTTTATAAAATGTTTAGAAAGTCAGCATAAATTCAAATCCAAAAATAAGCAGAACACAAAAATAAATAGATAAACTAGCCCCAAACTGAGGTTTCTTTAATTGAAGTTTTAACTTCTAGTTGAAGTAGTAATTTAGTGAATGCTAAAAAATATTAGCTGTGAAATAAAGATCCTGGCACTTTTCTAATTCTTCTTATGATTTGTAACTAACACTTAAAATAGTATTAAATTCTGATGGAGAATCACAGGTAGACCAAATAGTAATGGTCGAACCCTGCCAAAAAATACCCATAAAAGCAGGAAAAGATGGCAGTCTCTACAAATGTGTAAACACCAACACAAGGAAACAAGGTTTACAAGACTCAGGAAATCATGATGCTTCCAAAATATATTAATAAATCTCTAGCAATGGACCCTAAAAAAAGAAGATGTATGCAAGGACAGAAAAAGAATTCAGAATAATCATCTTCAAAAAGTTCAGTAAACTTCAACTTCTTTACTTAGATAAAGAATTAAAAGAAATTTTGAAAATAAAAAGTTTGACAAATAGGAATAAAACCATAAGAATTCTAAAAGAAAATATAGAAAAAATTTTCTAGATATTCGTCTTGGCTAAGAATTTATGACTAAGACCCCAGTGGCAATTATGACAATAACAAAAATAAATAAATGAGACTTAATTAAATTAAAAAGCTTCTGCACAGCTAAGGAAATAATCAATAGAGCAAATAGACAACCTACAGAATGGGAGAAAATATTCACAAACTATAAATCTGACAAAGGGCTAATATCCACAATCTACAAAGAACTCAAACAAATCAGCAAGAATAAAACAAATAACCCCTATCAAAAAGTGGGCAAAATACACGAACAATAACTGTTCAAAAGAAGATAGACAAATGGCCAAGAAACACATGAAAAAATATTCAACATCATTAATCATCAGGGAAATGCAAATTAAAACCACAGCGAGATATCACCTTATCCCAGTTAGAATGGCTTTTATTAAAAACTCCAAAATCAATAGATGTTGGCATGGATGCAGAGAAGAAATACTTATCTACTGTTGGTGGGACTGCAAATTAGTACAACCTTTATGAAAAACAGTATGGAGAGTCCTCAAAAAACTAAAAGTAGACCTATCATTTGATCCAGCAATCCCACTACTGGGTATCTACCAAAAGGAAAAGAAGTGATTTTATCAAAAAGATACCTGCACTCATATGTTTTCCAAACACCTTTAACAGGGCTAGCATTACTCTGGTATCAAAGACAGACAAGGATACCAGAAGAAAAGAAAACTACAAGCCAATATACTTGATGAACATAGATGCAAAAATCCTCAACAAAATTCTAGCAGACTGAATTCAATAAGTCATTCAAAGGCTCATTCACCATGATCAAGTGTTATTCATCCTGGTATGCAAAGATGGTCCGACACTTGCAAATCAGTAACTGTTATACACCAAATTAATAGAATGAAGGACAAAAATTATATACTCATCTCATTAGATATAAAAAAATTTGCCAAATTTCAACATTCTTTTATGATAAAAAATTCTATAAGTTAGATATAGAAGCAATATACTTCAATACAATAAAAGCCATATATGATAAGCCCCTACCTATCATTATATCATTATACATTATACTCAATGGCAAAAAATTGGAATCCTTTTAAGGAATATTTCTAAGATCCAGAGTAAGACAAGAATGTCCACTCTCACACTTCCATTCAACATAGTATTGGGAGTTCTTGCCAGAGCAATAAGGCAAGTAAAAGAAATAAAAGACATTCAAATAGGAAAGGAAGAAGTGAAAACTATCAGTGTTTGTTAATAACAAATCTTATATATGAAAATATCTAAAAATTCTACCACAAAACTGTTAAAACTGATAAATGAATTCAGTAAAGTTGCAGATACAAAATCAACATGCAGAATCCTGTAGAGTTTCTTTACACTAACAACAAACCATCTGAAAATAAATTGAGAAAACAATCCTATTCACAACAGCTATAAAAAAATACTTAGAAATAAATTTGATGAAGATAAAAGATTTCTACACTGAAAACTATAAAACATTAATGAATGAAATTAAAGAAGACACAAATAAATGGAAAGATATCCTGTGTTCATGGATTGGAAGAATCAATATTACTAAAAAGTCCATACTACCCAAAGTCATATACAGATTCCATACAATCCGTATCAAAATTTAAATGTCATTTTTCATTGATATAGAAAAAATAATCTTGAAATTTATATGGGAACACACACACATAAAACAAAAAAACAGAAAACTAAGTAGCCAAGGCAATTATGAGCAAAAGAACAAAGATGGAGGTATTGTGAGACCTCATTTTAAACTCTACCACAAAGCTATAGCAATGAAAATAGCTTGGTATTGGCATAAAAATAGACACAGCTAAATTAAAAAAGAAAAAAAAAGAATGGAGCACTCAGAAATGAACCCATACATCTATGGTCAATTGATTTTTGACCAAGTTGTCAAGACTATATATGGAAAAAGGACAGTCTCTTCAATAAATGACGTTGAAAAAACTAGATATTTATATACAAAAAAATGAAATTGGACACTTATCTCACCCCATGTACAACAATCAATTATAAATGGATTAAAGACTTAAATATAAGATGTGAAATTATAAAAACACTAGGAAAAAACAGGAGAAAAGCTACACCACTTTGATCTATGATGTGATTTTTTTTTTAGATTTGACCCCAAACCATAGAAACAAATACCCTCATTAAGGAATTAGGGAAAAGACCTGAGTAGACATTTTTGAAAAGCAGATATATGAATGGCTAACAAATAACATGAAAAAAATGCTCAACATCACTAAGGAGGTGCCAATTAAACCTAAAACTTTTGAACTCATAGAAGCAGAGAGTAGAATGGTGATTACCAGAGGCTGGGGTGCGGGAGTAGGGAGAAGATAGTTTAAGAGTACAAATCCTCAGATAAAAGGAATAAGTTTGTTTGTTTATGAGGTGTATGGCATAATGTGATGAATACAGCTAATGATGGAGTATACTTCCAAACAGCTCAGAGTACATTTCAAATGTTATCATCACAAAAAAATTAATTATTTCAAGTGATATATATGTTAATTAGCTTGATTTAATTATCTACATTGTATTCAAATAGCATAATACCACGAAATACCATTTTATATCCCATGAATATATACTACTATAATTTGTCAATATGTAATGAATACAACAAAAACGGTAGATTCTAGTGAATATTGTGCCATCCAAGTATCTTTAAGTCGTCTAGACAGAGGTTGGTGTGTTGAAAGGATCTGTTCACCTTACCCCTAAGGGACTTATAATAGAATACTCTTTCTGTAGTGTCTTGCCTACATTACACCATGTACTTCTGGAATCCTTTGTGGCACAAACTGTGAGTTACCTGCCTCCTAGCGTGGCCAGTACTCCTTTCTAAGGAAGTACATACTCTCTTTTATGTGGTCACAGCTTTAGGGCAACCAGGGTCCAACTTCAGTACTTGGGTGCATCTTGCTTAGCTTACACCAATCCTGGAGGCTCATTCCCCCATTTTAGAATTGGGTTTAGGTAAGGCCATGTGGTCCAATCGTTGCCAATGATGTTAAAGAGCAGATTTGCTGAGGGATTTGAGAAACATTTCTTTGCTCTCACAGAAACCCATCAAAGAGGTAAACGTCAACTATTCTCATGTTTGTGATGCTTGGACTCATGGCAGCTACTTCATAACCATGAGGAACACTATACTGAGGAAAAATACTAAGAATAATACTAAGAACTATACTAAAAGAAGCACAAGTAAGCAATGCAAAAATAAGGAAAGAACCTAGGTTCTTTTTGACCTTGAAGAACTTATTAGACTTTTGAGCTATGGCTTTTATATCAGGAACAAGAGTCAAAACTATAGATCAATAAGCTGGATTTTCAAATTTCCCACTTCAGCAGACTCTAAATAACTCCACTTGTAGAGAGGCATTACTAAATCCTGATGGCAAAACATCGTGGGAGAACCCCAAGATCCTTTTAGGGGTTCTGAGAGTTAAAAACTGCTTTTATAATAATATTGAGACATTATTTGCCTTTTAGCTTTCCTGTCTCACAAGAATACAGGTGGAGTTTTCTAAAGGTTTTGTGACAACAGACTAGTTGCAGAAGCAGATGAGAATATAGTTGTCTTTTATTCAGCCAGATATTTAAGAGATTTTTTAAAATGTCCAACAATGCCATTCTATTATAAATGTTTTTGGTTTTGAGTTATTTTTTAGTAAACATATGTTATTTATGTTACCATATGATGGATTTCTTACCAATTGTAAATAAATTAAATAATTACTTTTTTTTCTAACCTCTAATTCCTAATACAATTAATATCAGTAGGTATAGCTCACATCAACAAAAGCTTTCTGGAGTCCTCAATAATCTTTTAAGGATATAAAGGGATCCTGAGATCAAAATACTTTAGAATTGCAAACAAGTACGCACACACCTTTTAAATGGAAAAAAAAAATCTTAGAGGTGATTGATAAAAGATTTAGACCTTCATTTTGCAAAAACATCAGCGCTGAAATTAAGGCATTTGTGCAAGTTCCCATGGCCACTTATTGCTGCCTATGACCCAAGCTGTGTGGATCCAAGTCCCCAATCTCTATTCTTCCAGTTACCTTGCTTGTTTGTGGTGAAGACATGTCTTTTGCAGTCTGCTATGGTTTGGGGTGGTATTGGCAGAATTTTGTCTAATATTCTGATCATTTATAGAATCTGAAATGTCTTACCCTGACATATAAAGATCTAAAGTCTAGTGACTCCCGTATCTAAGGAAGTGCTGATAATTGACTTGATTTCACTTGAATCCTCAGGATTTGATGATGATATTCTTTTCACTAAGGTTTAGCTTTGAGATCTGCCCCAATTGTATCTCAAACATTTGAGGGCACCTCAAAGATGACAGATTTCAGAAGGAAGGCATGTAATTGGTACCAATAGCCTCCTGAAACTAGTATTGACCTATAACTAGCATCATTATAAAATTCATATTAATTTATTTCTAAATATGAGGCTAATATTGAACTGTAATTTAGATAACAACTTGTCTGCTGTTAATTAAACTAATTAATGTGATTTTTAGACTCAGTTAAAAATACTTTTTAATTTTATAACACTGATTTCCTATAGTTGGAAAAGAAAGGAAAGAACAAAATGAGTAACACATAAGAAAAAAAAAATAGAAGGGAAGATGCTAGGCTTCAAACACCAGGCCTTGGATTCTGTTCCTAGCTATCTGTGTAGATACCTCGATAACTGTCAGTCTAGAGTCACAACTGCGAGCCTGGCACATTTCCACATTCACTGCATATAACTGAGGGAGCTGAGTGCTGGCAGAGGAAGATTAAAAATTACAAGAGATATAAGAAGAGGTGAAACCAACAACAGAATAAAAAATAGAGCCACATAATGTTGGCAAAGTACAGAGAATCCTTTATCTGTTTATCTGGGCAAACAAATGAGTGGAAACAACAGTTACTAGGAAGTAAAGGGGAAGAAATTTGCAAGATTTCAATTTTGAAAAATGAAACTACCTAGTTCCAGGCTTCGTTTATATTTAGACAATATTTATTTTGATTATGGATATTTAAAACATAATTAGTTATTTCAGTATTAGGAACTGTTATCTTTCTAGCCATCTTTCAGCACTGTATTGAACACATGTAGGTATTCAAGAAATATTTTTTGAAAGACTAAACAAATGCTTGTGGTAGACAGAATGATAGTGTCCTTCCCAAAGATGACCATGAGCTAATCCCCAGAACTGTGTATGTTACCTTAGTGACAAAAAGGACCTCATAGTTGTGATTAAGGACCTTGAGATGGGGAGATAAGCCTGGATTATCCAGGTGTGGCCAATGTCATCCCAAAGGTCCTTATCAGAGGGAGAGAGGGTGTGGGGGGAAATGTGAGGATGGAAGAAGTCAGAGGCCTGTGGTGTGAGAAGGACTCCATTTGCTGTCACTGCCTTTGAAGGTAGAGAAAGGGACCACAGCCAAGGAATGCAGTGGCCTCTAGAAACTGGAAAGGCAACAGAATGGGTTCTGCCCTAGAGCCTCCAAAAGGCACGCAGCCCTGCCAACTCCTGGATTTTAGCCCTGGGAGACCATGTGAGACTTTTGACTTATAGAACTGTAAGATAATAAATTTGTATTTTAACCCACTAAATTGATGGTAACTTGCTATTGCAGCATAGAAAAGTAATACAATGCATGATAAATATCTATTGAAATTGAACCAAAAGAACTTATAAATATACAATAAGTGATACATTAAATGTATATGGAGAGAGAAACATTTTTAATTCTCAAATTTCATGTTTCAGACTATAAGACAAGAGATAAAATGTGATTTAAGATTCAGAAAGGAGAAAATTTCTCAATTATGAGATGTTGCCACCAAGTTGATGAAACAAGATGTGTAAACTTCTTTGAAGCATCTCCTGGAATAGTGTTAATATTAGACAGATATAAAAATTACTGTGTTTTCATTGCTTTAATATTTATTTTGAACTAGCATTTCTATAGCACATTAAAATGTGATTTACAGTCCATTTAAGTAGCTTTTCTTTTTTAAAATATATTCCTTAGAAATCCTCATTCCCCTTTTTGGATTGTGACTTCTCTAGTTAAATCTTTGCTTTCAAGAGTTTTTTATGAGAAATGATGGCTTTTTTAATAAAAATAATGTTGTAAAAGAGAAGACATAGCAGTTCTCCCAATTTATGCGTCTGACAAAAATTATCAAGGGACACTGCATCTGTTTATTTCTAAGATAAATTTTATAAATCTAATCCCATGCATGGTCATGGTAACCCGATGTAACACTGAAATCTACATTATTATAAATGCTTTCTTTAAATCCCCAAGGACAGTATACTAAAAATCTTTATTTTTTTCCTAATAGCCATATAGATCTACTACTCTATAATTAGATTTGGGAAAATATTACAATTTTTTCTCTTCTGCAAAAAAGTATTAATATTTTCCTTTATTATCCTTTAGTTTCTAAAAATAGGTTGGAATTAAATGTCATGTACCTTTGGAATTCATTTTATAAATACACTTGGTAACTAGGAAACTCACATTGTCATTATTTATAATCTAGGAATTCTTTCCATGGTAACTGTTAGAAGGTCACAATTTTTGAGCTGCAATGGTGGCTAACAGGCTATTTAAGAATTCCCCCAAAACAAAACAAAACAAAAGGCTATTCACAGGGGGTGGCAGTGTCTGATGTCCTCATCACCCAAATTAATGAGGTGAGGTCTTGTTTTTGAGCAGTGGCTACACCTACAGTTCAGCTTGGTCTCTGCCATGGCCCTTCTTTTAGCCAAGGAATTATGCCAACACTGCCAGCCCTTCATCTCGCAGCCCTTGGAGACTCTGTGCCATGAACTTGGATACCATTTATAGTATTTTCTCCATCTTGTGACATCATGTGTAGGTTGATGATATTGGCACACAATAGGGTTTCCAAAGCCGAATATTCAGCTGAGAAGTGAGCCATGGCCTTTCTCCGGGACTCATCTCACGCAAGCATATGCAAAGCTGTCCCTATAGCCTGTCCTTGGTAGTCAGCTTTTACTCAGATCCCACAGAGGTGGAAATTGGTTCTTAAGCAGTCACACACATGAACCATACTCAAGATGCCTTCCTTTGTTCATAATGATGAACAAGACTGGACATTAAAACTGGACATTTTCTTGACTCATACAGAGCCAACATCTCCCTTGGCCCCTCCGAGACATGGAGAAGAAACTGAATTAGGACTGCATGTGGATAACAGAGACAGCCATCGGATGAAGGCCAATTGTCCAAAAGTGAGCTAAGAGTTGGCTTTACTTATTATTGCTAGATTTTTTTAAGAATTGACCCCAATTTTTTTATATTTTAAATGTTTAAGCAGAAACATTGGTATAAGCAAACATACGCATACAATGTGAATTAAAATTTTTGAGAATGAAATCCATTACAATAAAACTGTCACAAATGCAAAAAAAAAAAAAAGAAACTTCAGAAACATCTTCTTGGGGTAAATCACACTGTTCATGAGTTTCTTGCTTAGATTAACTCATCATAATTCAATAGCATTAGCAGTAGCTACCTGACCAGCTTGGCCCCACTGAAGTTTATTATTCAAAGAACATGAACCAGCAGTTCAAATGTATACCAATATGAAGAAAAAGAAAGAAGTACAAACTCATTCATAATTAAATAACCATAAATTGAAATGAGATGCTACTTTTCAAACGGATTGGATTGGGAAAGATTGAGAAGTTGATCTTTCACAGTATACAGAGGATGTGGGTGAATAGGTGGTCTCATTTGTTGTTGATGTGAGTATAAATTGATGGAATCTCTTTGGAGAGTATTTTACCAATAGCCGAAAAAAAAGAAATGCATATTTACTTTAATCTACCAATTTCACTTTGTAAAATTTGGAGGTATACTACCGTATCTGTCTGCATAAAGACTTGCACAAGAATTTTTCCTCTAGCATTATTTGAAACACTAAAAGAAAACTAAAGACAATATTAATGTTCATCAATAGGGAACTGATTAATTAAATTACAATATATCTAGAAAGAAGAGTTCACAGCTGTTTTTTAAATGTGGTAGACCTAATTGTGCTAATACGAAAATTTACTCAATATATTTTGTTAATCTTTCAAAATTTCACAACAATGCAAAAAATATATTCCCATTTGTATCAGAAAACAAAGAAAAGGAAAAACATCAGTGTTTAGAACTAGAAAATTCTGAGATACATAAGAAAACTGTTAATATTGTTTTTTTTCCCTAAAAGTGATGAATACTAATTCAGGAGAAAGGTTTCCATTTCATTACAGCTCTCTTTTACTTCTCGAAAAAAAAAAGTACATGATATACCACCATTTATTTTAACTATAAAATTAATTATTTAACTTGCATATTTGCTGTTGAAGCATACCAAGGCATAGCTAAAAGGAATAGCACAATTAGGAGACAAATTTCAAAAACTGTATATCTTGATTCAGTATTTTTGCTTTCAATAGGTACCAAAAGCAAATTATTTCAAGTATTTGTATTAATAGATATAGAACTATAGAGCTATACATATGTCCACTGAAAATTGGCTTTTGATAACAAACTCATTTTGCAAATAAAACAAGATGATGACTGTTGACGATGATAAAGTAGCAGGTACCAAAATAGTCCCTTTGGCATAAGTTAACTATAAAACTGCACAAAGTGTAAGAAGCAATAATTTTCAGATATCAGATAACAAAAAGTGTAGGATCGTATTCCTGGAGAAAAGAGAAAGGCATAAACCCAGCCCACTAATCCCTCCAGTTTTCTGCCTCAAGGCCATCTGTGGACCCAGAGGCAGGGAAGAGGCACCAAGTGAAGCCAGGTTGGAGGCTGCTGAAGTGGCCAGAATCTTAGGGGAGGACCCTGGAGAGAAGGAGGCTCTGCAGTGAGAGAGCTAGAAAAATGCACAAGGTCCTCCCAAGTCTCCAGCCAGAGCTAAGCTGAGTGTGTAGGAAGGTGGGGCTCCCAGGACCCAGAGAGAGCAGCTCCGGTACCTGGAAGATGGAAATTCTAGCCAGCCAGAGAGAAAATACCTCCCAGAATATCCAGGGCATTTAATGGCAACCCAAGAAAGACCACGTATCTTAGTAGAAGGGCTACTCCAGTCCTGCCCTAACAAATTTCAGAGCAAACCTTAAAAGAATCAAGGTGCCAGGAAACATCAAAAAGTGGGGGTTTGGCTTTCCTACTTACAGTTATTCATACAATGTATTACCATCAACAATTACATTAAGTAAAATGTGTGTGTCAGAGAGAGAGAGAATTTCACTGTATGTAAAATATATCTAAAGGAAAACATTAAAAGTAAAAAAAATGAGCACCTTAAATATTCAATAATAAAAGATTGGCTAAATGAATTATGGTGCAACCATGGAATGCTCTGTCCTCATTGAAAAAAAGTAGTTGATAAATCTGTATTAGCTGATATGGAAAGGTTATTAGTATGGATTAGTAGGTGAAAATACCAAAATATAGACTGGTATCTAAAATGTTATCTCATTTATGTTAAAAAGAAAAGAATGCAAACACAGAAAGACCCACACATACTTATATAAACAGCAAATTTCTGGAGAACCAGAAATTGCCTCGAGGAGGAAGACACTAGGCCTAGGAGGGTTGGGGGCAGAAGGCAAGAATGAAATTGATCTTTTTTGAACTATTAGTGTTGCTTACCACATGAGCATGTTGAATTTGAGACTATTCAACTAAATATAGTGTACAACATGATGAAGCGTGCCAGGGTTCAAGGAAGAAGAATCTTACAATTTTACAATATGTTTCAAAGCCAATTTTGGATTCTCTTTGAATCAGCAAATTGATGTCTAGAGATTATCTGAAGGCTCACAAAAATGTCCTCTAGGGAACTATTTATAATAGCAAAAAAATTAGAGGCAATTCAAATACCCAAAAATAGGAGTTTGATTCTATCAGTTACAAGATACCCATACAAGTATTACCATAGTCTTTAAAATAATGTCGAAGAAAAATTAACAACACAAATGATATTCAAATAATACTAAACATAATACGTGCATTTGTGTCTGAGGTCTAGAAAATTACATCATGCAATGCTAGTAATGAGTAAGTTTTCATCTTCTATAAGAACACGCAAGAATTTTCTAAAAGCCTGTCTTGTGTCTTCCTTTGCGAGCTCTTTTCTTGGAAAGCTGTGTCCTTCTGACTCTTTTCCCAACTGCCTCTTTCTCAATCTCCCCATCTCGACTTTCTCGCTCTGCAGACGGCCTTTTCCGGAATGGGTCCAGCCTGCCCTGCCGACAGCATCACTCTCGGGCTCAGCACGGGGCTCCTTCCTCACAGACCACATCTCCCGTTTTCAGCCCCTCACTGTTTACTTAGTGCCTCATTCTCTCTCTAGACGGAGGGTAGGGAGGTGGCTGTTTGATCACCACTAGAACACCCAGGTGGCACATGATGGAAACACAACATGTATGTGTCTGGTGAGCGCACGAAGATACAACATCGCAAAAGCTAGATGCAGTGGAGTTAGGGTGGGTTGTCACGCAAGTCACCCACACTGAAACTCACACTTGTTAGAGAAAGAAGCAACCTCTTTATCTGTAGCAAATCTGTCTTTTGCGTAAGTCCTACCATTCTGGATAGAGGGAGAATAAATGCAACCAGATTTGTCATCATCAGTGTGACCTAACCATTTGAACACCCTCTTTTGGTCACCTGGAACGGTTCCCGGCATAGCTTTGGCATTCAGTAAATCTTTATTGAAGAACTGGAATTCATCCATTTGGAGGTTTGTCCCCTGCCTTGTCAGATTTCCAGATGATGATGGTGTGAGGGAGGAGGGCAGCTGTGAGACTGGTGGCGTTTGGCAAGGAGGTGGGATCATTGTCACTGCCTGCTCTCGTGTCCACAGTGGGGTCTCCTCTCCCCTCAGGTGAGGGGGGGTTCTCCTGAACCCCAAGGCCAGCACCCCTGATTTCACCTCTCACAGCTCTGGGTCCAGGCCTTTGCCTGATGAATTAGCCCCACCATGGCCCTCGCTAGATCACAGACTGCTGGAGGCCTGCGGTGTCTGTCACAGAGCTCCAGCAGGACTCCTGCTGGCTGTGGTGTTATTTCACCTCAGGGAAGACCTTCAGGTCCACTCAATTTTCCAACATCCCCCAGGGGTAACTGGGAACTTCTGATTCCTTCCTTTTGTGGGGGTCCTTGTCCAGTCTCAGTCTCTGACTAACCACAATGAAGCCCCACAAAATTAAGATATGTGCACCCAACTTGTGTCCTGTGGATCTGCCCAGTTGTCATTTCCCCAGTGCCTGGATATATAATTGGGATCCATGTATTTAGTATTTGGCAAAACCCCACATTGGGTCCTGTGGATATGGGCTACCATAGGGGGGACATCCCTACCTGAGCCTCTGAAAGTGCATCCCTGGCCAACAGTGTCATCTCCTGGGACAGGGGATGGGAGAAGTTAATGACACCCACATGATCCACTGTATCTTCTGAAGATGTCCGTACACTCAACTACATCTTAGCCATAGTTGCAGCTGTTACTTCTGATGTGGTAACTTGGCTTACAGTACCTGGCCCTCACACATAGTGCTTGGTCTGCTAGCGTGGGTCCCACACATCTCATCAGCCTAGGCCCACTATTGCAACCATGGGATCTGCTGGTTGTACCACATAACCCTCCATGCAGAATCTACTAGCCAAATAGAAGGTCAGAACAGCCTGCTGAAGGCACAATTGGAGCACCAGCTTGGAGGTAGTACCATCTGCAAATGCAGCACTATCTTCCAGATATACTGGGCACATTTAACCAAACCCCTTTAGAGGATGCTGTGTCTCCCATAGGGAGAAAGCCTGGGCCCGGGAAGCAAAAGATGAAGTGGAGCGGCCTCGGTTGTTATCCTTCTTAGTGACAGAATGAGAGGGTTCATGTTTCCTGTCCTCCCAAAGTTAAGGCCTGGGTCCCTAGAGGAGGCTCTCTTTTATGAGTGGGCATAGCCAGGGTTCTACTGGACTACAAGCTGTGGCTGCTGCTGGGACCCTTTGGACTCCTGTATCCAAGAGCCGACAGGTGAGAGGAGAACTCCCCATCCTGGCAGAGGGAGTTCTGCCATTAGGGCCAGGCAGGGCTGCTGCTAGGCGGAAGAACAGGGAAGAAGGCGAGCAGCAGTTGGTGCTCTGCTACCGAATTCTGACGGTCAAGGATGGAGTCAAGCCACCCTTCCCAGAGAAAGGAGTGATGACCAGGGATTCAGAGCCTTCAAGGGTGAAGATCTGAGCCGTGCCACCCAGCAAGCCACTGACACCACAGAGGTGGTGGCTGAGGTGAGGGATAACTAGAACAAACAGTGGCTAAGGAGCATCATTAGCATTAACTGTGGCCCTGAGCCCAGCTGCAGAGGCAAGGTATGTAGTTCATCCTTCCAACCTTCTTCTAAGTTTCTCCAGAGAGAAAAGGCTTATCAGGATTGTGTAGCATCTTCTTAGCACAGTTGCAAGGAGATGTGGACCCAATGGGGATGAGGTATGGGCTGTGATGCATGCAGAGATGCCCATTGTTGCCATAGCAGCCTGAATGTGGTCAGCAGAGAGCTGTCAGCTCCTTCCGGGTGCACCTTAGTGTCAGAGCTGCCCCACCCAAGAGACCACCTCGCCAGGATGCTAATGTCCACTGACTGAATGTGGTGGGCAGATCACAGCCTGGCTGTTTCTGCTCAGCACAGGGAGACTCCGGCCTGCCATTCACATCCCAGCTCCCCATGAGGTTGGCTGAGGCTTTGCTGGCCCTTTCTTGACACTCAACCTCTCTCTGTCTAATCCTTTTTCTCCCCTGAACTGTCTACAATCTCTGATCCCCGATATATGTCTTGCATCCCAAACTCCATCTCAGCATCTGCTTCCAGAGAACCCAAATTACAAATCCCAGTCAGTAAGTACGTGACTTCTGCTTTCATCTTTCTTTGTCCCATCTCCCCAACACTGGGACTCTAGGGAGGTCAGGATGCAAGTGTCATTTCACCTACTTTCTTACCTACTGACTCCTTTCTTCCTTTCATGCATGGGAATCTAGATGAGATTAGCTTCCCTTTCTCTGCCCGTGCCACTGATACTTCCTCTATGCCACATCTCCTGCTGCAAGTGGTGTTAGCTACCTTCCCCTTCTCAGGTGCTGAAGACTGGCTTAATGTCCCATGTGATAGATTTGGGTTCCTCTCCTGAAATGGAACCTGCTGTATGTGACCATCCATGTTACCTCTGTAGAACTTCTGGGCAAAGGAAATGGATACAAATAGGGGAATGCTTGTGCTGCCTGCTGTACTATGAATAATAAAGTCTTTTCTCTCTGTCCCAGGAACCTTGTGTCTCCCACCAACATCCATGAAACTAACTTGTCAGCTTGTAAATAGAGTAAAATATCAGACCCTTCACAGTTCTTGGCAGCTCTGATGAATGCCCAGATTTCCAGCATTTTGGGATATAGACACAGCATCTGTTTCACCAAGTGTGGACACACTCTATTGTCCATTTCTTCAATCTTGAGTTTCATTTTATCTATTATGCTTCTGCTTAATCCTTCAACTTGGGTGTACAGAGGTTATGCTATGGCTTCTGACACTGAAGGGTGGCCTATGTTGTCCTTCACTTAGCTGAGGAGTCTTCTATTTATTAGGGACAAACTCCCATTCCAGGAACACCTCACCTGTGGTGACTGTTGCAGGCCGCATGACACCTGAGGGCTTCAGTCAGATAGTAGCAATTTAGAGGAGGATTATGCTGAGGGGAAAAATTGGCAGATCTAAGTCAGCTCTTTGATCTAATAATAAATCAAATACTGTCTTCAGGTCTTTGCCAGGGTTGGTCAAAAGGGGAATATCTCAAAGTGATGTAGAGTCTAGAAGTATTTGTTGGACTCTTATGATTAAAACATACTCACTAAGAAATTATTGAATTTCTCAATGAATGTACTAAAGCCAATTATTGATCTTATAGTCATAAACAATTATAATCTCAGTAATTTTTCTAGTTCATAAATGAAGAAAAAACAAAGGGAATCTAATGGAAAGTCAAACTTCATTCTAAAATATAGAATGCATAAATTGACAAATGATCAATGAATTCTAGTAAATCCATAAAAGAAAATAAAGATAGAACTAATGTGTAGTCTCTCTAAGGCATTAAAAGGTTATAATAACACCTGTGCTGCCGTTGGTGTCTGCTTCTTGCTTTTCCCCATTTCATCATTTTTCTTTAATATTAACCTACTAAAATTAGTAGTTTGATTTTTAAATGACATTTCCTTTAAATAATCTAAAGTGATCATGGATTATATGGATGTGTTTCTGAATATGTTTGTAAAGAGAACTTTTTATTCAGTTGTGGTATCAGACTGACTAGTGAAAAGACTATGTATAGATATCAGCTTTTAGAAAAATAAATATAATGAAAAAGAATGGGAAAGGTTATTGTTTTTTACTCTAAAATGAGCTATTTTAACACATAAACTGTCTATCACAAAATTTATTAAGTTAATAATATAATTGTGACCTAATTATCTTATCAATGACTAAGCAGTCTTCTTCTAGGAACACTTCTTTCATAAATTTTGTCTGTTTCTGTATTTGAGAACACTTCTTAGATGGAAGATGCACTTTTTCCAATCTCTGGCTAGAGGTATATAGCACTTTAGGAAATAAAATCCCCTATAATAATCCATATTTAATCTACAAAGAAAATTAGATGCAACAAATCCGTTGTGGAAAGAAGAAGAAACAGATGTTAGAATATATACCTTATTTTTTCCTCAAGTCATGTGTCGAATTTAGATTTGAAGTTGTGTGTGCTACAAATTCTCATGGCGTGACAGCTGTGACAGTCACGGACACAGTCTTTATTTCAAGGCACCTCCGCATAGCTTAGGTGCACTTGGACAAATGCGTGGAAGAAGAGATGAACTCTGTGTGTGTGTGTGTGTGTGTGTGTGTGTGTGTGTGTGAGGGTTGTGGTGTGGTTGCAGTTATGGAAGTAGATCAAAGGACTTTTTCAGATAGTCATTTTTAAAAATATTTCTCTGTGAAGACTGAACTAATCAAGGGCACATCTTCAAAAGACTCCTGAGCACAAAATACCAAACAGCAGAAAATAGAAGCAATACAATAGGCAAGACACCAGTGTCAAAAATATTTTTAAAAGATACAATCAAAGGTCAGTTAATATGCAATTCACAAATAAACCCCAAATTCTAGTTAAATTTACAGATGTAACTTAGTGGGTGGAACTCCCTGAGAAATTAAAGTAGAAAACGTGCTGCCTTTCAGAGGGGCCTGACTGCTTTGTTTAATCAACTTATCAAAAGAAACTGAAGAGCTAGCAGAATACAGAAGTAATATACTGGACACGCCGGTGGTCAGTCAGGTAAGGAGACCTTCCCTGTGCTCCCCTCCAACACAGTCCAGCTGGTCTTATTTCCTGCAGCCACCTTGGTGTACTTGGATGAATATGTCAGATGGGTAGGATGCGTACTCAAAGCCAGAACAAAAATAAAAAGGATGACAGTGTTTCTTTTGTTGTCTCTTCTAGACTTCCATTGGTAACCTCTCTCTCTCTCTCAGTATGTACACATGCACACATACATATATATGCACATACAGACACATATGTGTTGTGTGTATATATATCATATATAGCTGTTGTGTACCTGTGCTTTACAGCTCTAAAATATTTACACATATATTACTTTTTAAACATATTTCTGCAGACACCTAATTTGGAAAATAATTCAGATACTTGTTTATTTGCTATTTATAATTCGCCTAATAATAAGAGCAAACACTAGGAACATGTTACATAGCATAAGAGCACTTTGCAATCAGACTGAAAATAACAATGCAGAATGAAAGGAAGATGAAAAATTGCATCTGATAAACAAGACTGAGGATGTCAAAAGGATTGAGTAAAAAACTTAATAGCCAAGAACTGTAAGGTTTTAAAATTCTTAGTGTCTAATAAAAGGAAACCATGGCTTTGTTTGCCAGACAGAAAACTGAGATGCAGGATGATTAAGAGATATTTTAAGGGCACATGACCAGAAGGTACCTGACTCATTTCAGACACAGGTCCCCAGATGGCTAATTCTATGCTCTTTATCCCAGACCCTGGAAGCCAGGGTTACTCAATGGTAAACAGCTAAATACTAGCTTGGATGAGTCTAGTTTACTAAAAAGAGCAACTAGCTGAGTTTCTAGAACAATCATTCCAGTAAAT
Organism: Mirza zaza; assembly: GCA_008750895.1. NCBI lineage: Eukaryota > Metazoa > Chordata > Mammalia > Primates > Cheirogaleidae > Mirza > Mirza zaza. The sequence continues at coordinate 98,458 of VSMD01008655.1, read as the reverse complement.
AAGAATGTCTTCTAGCACAAAGACAATCTTTATGCAGTTCAGTCAGCCATAATAGTGGGTATTGATTGTGATAATGGCCAGAACAGTGTTTGGGTTGGCTAACCACAATCTGATTTGTGATTGATGAATAAACAAAGAAAACATACTGAGGAAAATTTAAATGTTGTTTAATTTCAAGAAATACTTAACTTCTCCAGGCTTTGCAGATGACCAAGCAGCTACCAAACATTCTGTCTAGTAGAAAGACGATTGTCTCCAAGCACACCACTGAACACGGTGAACATAGGACAGATGTGCTGTCCCTCCCACACAAAGAGAACACCCCTCTTACAGCATGCATGTCCCCTGGTCCTCCCGGGTGGCCTCGAGACAATGGGTGATAGAACCTGATGGTGCCATACACGCCAGGATGCTTATTTGGACAGGACTGGCATGAAAACTGAACTCACTTGCCCATAGGCCAAGATCATTTTTCCTGGGATAAATAAGACAACACAAAGGGAAGTTTCAAGCACTTGCCTACTCCAATCACTACACAAACAACACACTCTCTCCGTAGCTGGTGACGAGTTTCCATCGGGGATGATTTGTCACTGACAACAATCATGCTCTCCAGTTGTCAAAAAATACTTCCCTAAGCTTGCAAAGGGCAACCAGCCTTCCTATTAGCAGTGCTAACACAACTATCCTTCTATGTCTCTCCATATCTTTCAGTTTACTCCCACTGAATTCCTCCCAGAGGAACTGACTTACACTTACGTGGGGCAAGGCCATTCTTTCCCTTAAAATACAAGTTTATTCCAGGCTCACTAGAAGAAACTCTCACTCGGTTTGTGATTCTGTTCAGTACAGATTGGAGGGAGTCTCTGCATGCGTGAACCCAACTTCCCCTGTACCCGGGAACCATCTGCTTGTGTGGCAGCCACCATGAAGAGTTTCAGCAGCCACCATCATTCTGTCTGGGAGGGAAGTTTTGTTTTAAAAAAATCCTCTTTGGCCGGGCACAGTGGCTCATGCCTGTAATCCTAGCACCCTGGGAGGCCGAGGTGAGTGGATTGCTCAAGGTCAGGAGTTGGAAACCAACCTGAGCAAGAGCCAGACCCTGTCTCTACTATAAATAGAAAGAAATTAATTGGCCAACTAACATATACAGAGAAAAAATTAGCCGGGCATGGCACATACCTGGAGTCCCAGCTACTTGAGAGGCTGAGGCAGGAGGATTGCTCGAGCCCAGGAGTTTGAGATTGCTGTGAGCTAGGCTAACGCCATGGCACTCACTCTAGCCTGGGCAACAAAGCCAGACTCTGTCTCAAAAAATAAATAAATTAATTAAAAATTTAAAAAAATTAAAAAATCCTCTTTTAGGAATTTCATCATTTTTATCATCTAAACAAATATGTTGACTCTTATTCATTGTGCACTTTTTTATTTTTGTTATTTATAACACTCAAAGTCCAATGCTATTCCTCTTTTACCATAAAAATAATTCAAATTTATTTTTGCAGTATGTGTAACATTCCTTGAAATGTTTATTTTAATGTTTGAAGGGTTTATTTCAATATGGTTATTATATTTTTAAAGAGTAATAGTTTATATAATAATCTGGCATTAATTTTATAAAGAAAATAATCTCCTTTGTTAAAATATTTATACCAATTTACCCAATAATTCTTGCTATCTTTCTCAATATCTCATTATTCCTCTCTAAATATCTCTTTGCCACTGTCAATCTCTCTCTCTGCCTCTCTCTTTTTTCGTGTCCTCCTCTTTCTCTACCTCAACCTCTCTTTCTCTCTTTCAATATGTCTGTATCTCTCTCTCCCCGTCTGTCTCAATCTCTCTCTTTTTTTTCTCAGTTTTTCTCTCTTTCTCTCTCTCTTTTGCCTCTGTCTCTCTGTTTCTCTCTTTCCCCAGAGCAGTATCAAGTTTCCAGCGTAGAGAAGCACTGCACTGTCACAACTTCTCTCCCGATCAGTCCGGATGGTGTAGTCATAGAGCTTATTCCTGGAAGCTTTAGCTCCAAGTTTCAGTTTAAAGCTATTTCAGTGATTCTTGAAAACACCACAACATAATTTCAATAAATTCATTTAGTCTGCTGAAGCTAGCAGGAATCAACTTGTATCGTTTACAAATAAGGACTCTAATCAGTAATTATTTTTCTAGGGAAGAGGTTTCCAAATTTTCTCTATCCATGGTGCCTTTAGTGCCCCAGCCTTATTTTTTTCCTAGCATGCCCAGGACAAAATAAAAACTGAACAGTATAAATGTATTAAATACTTATTTCTACTTAATCTTTATTAAGTGGTTTGTTTTACAAGTACTTATAACAGTTTTAAAAGTACTTATAACATCTTTAAAAGTACTTATAACAATTTGGTAGTCATTTAAAAATAATATAGATATATTGAAAGAAAAACTTTATTTCACTTTTAAATAATTATGATTACTTACTAATATGTAGGGTGAGCACACATGTTGGGCATTGCACAACTTGTCAAATCTTGGATCAGATTGAATACTATACCTGCAATTTCTATTCACATTGATGTCCATGCAGGACTTAATTTTTATCACAGCAATAGTGAAAACTCCAGCTTTACCAAGATATGATATCATCAAATGATGCGTTTTGAAAATAACAGCTCTAGGCTAAGAAAATATTTCATTAAAATTCATGAAACAGGATAATATACAAAGCAAGATGCATTCAGGTGTTCAGCGAGCATTTATGAGTTCTGCTCTGTGGTCCTTGTAGTACTGGGAGTGCAGGATATAGAGATATGCAGTTCCTACTTAGAACTCATGAAAATCAGCAAGAAAAAAGCAAACAACCCTATCAAAAAGTGGGCAAAGGACATGAACAGAAACTTTCTCTAAAGAAGACAGAATAATAGCCAACAAACATATGAAAAAATGCTCAACATCTCTAATCATCAGGGAAATGCAAATCAAAACTACAATGATATATCACTTATTTCCAGTAAGAATAGCCTTTATCAAAAAGCCCCAAAACGATAGATGTTGGTGTGGATGTGGAGAGATAGGAACACTCCTACACTGCTGGTGGGACTGCAAACTAGTCCAAGCTCTATGGAAAGCAATATGGAAATACCTTAAAGCAATACAAGTAGATCTACCATTTGATCCAGCAATCCCATTACCGGACATCTACCCAAAAGATCAAATGACACTCTACAAAAAAGACACCTGCACTTGAATGTTTATAGCAGCACAATTCATAATTGCAAAGCTGTGGAAACAGCCGAGTGCCCATCAATTCATGAGTGAATTAATAAAATGTGGTATATGTATACCATGGAGTACTATTCGGCTCTAAGAAACAACGGTGATATAGCACATCTTGTATTTTCCTGGATAGAGCTGGAACTCATTCTACTAAGTGAAGTATCCCAAGAATGGAAAAACAAGCACCACAAATACTCACCAGCAAATTAGTATTAACTGAGCAGCACGTAAGTGGACACATAGGAACTACATTAATTGGGTATTGGGTGGGTGCGAGGGTGGAGGAGGGGGGCAGGTACATACATACACAATGAGTGAGACGTGCACCGTCTAGGGGATGGTCACACTTGAAGCTCAGACTTGTGGGGGGAGGGGGAGCAAAGACATTATTTGAAACCTTAAAATTTGTACCCCCATAATATGCTAAAACAAAAAAAAAGATATGCGGTTCTTGCGATCCAGGGACTCGGGGGTCATTGAGAAAACAGACTCACACAGAACCTATGATGCAGGCAAATATTTTTTATGGAGCTATGCAGGTGTTTGTACGGAAGTAGGAAAAATGTACAGAAGCGCAGAAGAGGAGAACCAAACTCTACAGGAGAATTAGGAAAGGATTTATCAAAAAGTTAACATCTGACGTGAGACATGAGGATGCAGAGTATCCATCTGTTGGAAAGATGGGAAGAGGCCATTCTAGGCAGAGAGACAAGATGCCCAAGAGCTGGAGGTCGCAGGAAAGTTGTCTGACTGTGCCCTGGATCGTAGCATGAGTTGGAGCAGGAGAGGCAGAAGCTGAGACCAAATGGCCAAGCAGGGCCCAGCAGAATTGGGCACATAAGCAGTTTCTATTGAACCATCATACATGGATGATGGGTGCCATGAAAAACTTTGGGTAGGATGACTCTATTGTGATTTCATGATTTCATGATTAAATGATGACTAGGGACTAGGGACATTTTGGCATTTGGGAGTTAGACTGGGAAAATGGAAGGTGAGGAGGTGATATCAAAGCCAAGCCACTACAAGACACTACAAGACTGACACACAATGTGGCTTACTTTATTTTTAATGGGGAATGAGAGACAGATACTAGACAAATAAAAGAGACAAAAGTATTAGATCATCAAATGTGAAATGTTCGATTTTGAATCAAAAGTTTAGTTTATTTTATTTCAAATAAGCAGCAGTACAATTAATCAAAGTATGTGCCTAAACTGTCAGCACAGTTTTGCCATCTTAATGGTAGCTTGTTTACATCAGCAGTGAAGAAGCCTAGAGAATGAGTGGCAATGAAATAGCAAAAGGCGTTTTCCACAGCTTGTAGACAATTGAACATTTTTCCTTTCAAGAAGTGGTCCAAAGCCTGGAACAAGGGGTAGCCAGTTGGTGCAAGGTCTGGTGAATATGGTGCATCCAGAGAGTTTCCAAGTCCAGCCTCGGTAGTTTGAGCAGCATTTTTTAAGTGACATGTGGTCGAGTGTTGTCTTGCCATAGGATTGGTTTGTCTCTAATGGCCAATCTCAGTTGCTTAATTGTAAGCATCCTCATCATTTCATCCAATTGGTTGCAATAGACATCTGCTATAATCAGTTGATCAGGTTTCACGAAGCCGTAGTGGATAATACCAGTGCTGGACCACCAAGCAGACACCATTAGCTTTCTTTGATGAATATTTCATTTTGGACTGTTTTTGGCACTTTATCTTTATCCAACCATTGTGTCAAATGCTTTCAAGTGTCAAAAAGAATCCATTTTTTATCACACATAACAATACAGTGTAGAAATGGGTTACTTTTATGTTGTGACAGCAAAGAAAGGCAAGCTCAAGATGATTTCTCTTCTGATGCTCTTTAATTCATGTGGTATACACCTTCTTTACCTTGCCAATTTGTTTTAAATGGCCTGATATTGTTGGAATAGTAATCTCAAATCTTGCTGCTAACACATAGATTGAGACGGATTCACTTCCACTACAGCTTTTGGCTCATCATTATACACCTTGGTCTCAGGTCACACACATGGCTCATTTTCAGGATTAATATTACCAGAATGGAACTTTTTCAAACCATCAACATACTGTGTGTTGATTAGCTACATCTTTCCCAAACACTTCATTGATATTTCAAGCTGTCTGTACTGCATTGGTTCCATGATGGAACTCATATTTGAAAATAACTCAAAATTTTTATTTATCCATGGTTTCATAAAAATCGCTCTAAAAAAATTGGAAGATAATCACAAACCAAACCATGCATTTGAAAGAATCAGGATATAATTTCACAATAAAAATAAAACAAAAAGTGTTAAAGTGATATGTCAGAGATATCAACTGTCAAACTTAGTACTTAAGGAAATTGGATATTTAATAACCTAACACTAGGGAGACAAATAAAGGAGATGAGGAGATGCTGGATGGGAGTGTGCATGGCTGTGGTTTGAACTGTGATTTTAAAAGGACAGCCAGCGATATCCTGGGCAGAGAACCCAGATGGGGTGAGGAGTGACCCACACCACATAGGGACATTTGAGCAAAGATCTGAGGGAGCTGAGTGAACAGACTATGTATGCATCTTGTGAAGAGTATTGCAGTGGTTCATAAGTGGAGATAACTTTTGCCTCCCAGAAGCTATTTGGCAGGATCTGAACACAATTTTGGCTGTCACAATGAGAGGGATGGATTGCTGCTGACATACAGTAGGTAGATTTCAGGGATGTTTCTAAACATACTACAATGCACAGGACACTCCATACACAAGAGAATTATCCAGCTCACAATGACAATAGTGCTGAGGTGGAAGAACCCTGGAGGGTGAAACCAGCCCTCTGAGTCATTGCAATGGTTAAGAGGATGTATGTCTGAACTGAAAATATGGCAGTAGATATAAAAAGTAATGCTTGTATTCATGAAAATGTTTAAAAGGTAAAATCCACAGAATTTAGAATTGATTAGATACGAGATGTAGGGCAAAGATTTCTGAAAAAAGCGACTGAGCAATAGCAGTGCCTCTCTAGGCCCTGAGGCTCCTTCTGCATTGGCACCTGCTCTTTCTCTGTTGTGCTGACCCTTTGCCTGACACATTCCTGCTCATCACTTCTAGTGATCCTTTTTCAGAGACACCTCATCCCCCTTTGCACCATAGCACCTGTCATGCAATAAATGTACAATAAGTAATTGTTAAACTAATTAAGTGATGGGTAGAGAACCCAACCCAGATGGGGTGAGGAGTGAGCCAGAGGGAAGGAATTAGAGAAATCAAAAGTGTGATTATTTAAGAAAATGAAAGTGTAAAGGTACCAATTCTCCCAAATATGTTACCATAAATTCCATATTTTTTCATCTTATAGTCAGACATAATAAGTATCCTCTTAACAGATGCATAAAAGCCATTTGACAAAATTCGGCACCCTTTTGTGAAAATAAGTCTTAACAAAATAGGCGTAGATGGGGCATGCCTCAAAATTATTAAAGCATATTTGACAAACACACAGACAACATCATACCAAACAGTGAAAAATTGAAAGCATTCCCACTTAGAACTGGAACCAGGCAAGGTTGCTCATTATCACCACTTCTATTTAACATAGTTCTGGAAGTCCTTGCCAGAAAAATCAGAAAAGAGAAAGAAATCAAGGGTAGCCAAATAGGGAAAGAAGTGGTCAAACTATCACTCATTGCTGATGATATGATATTATATCTAGAAAACCACAAAGATTCAATCAAGAGAATCCTGAAATTGATAAATTAATTCAACAAAGTCTCAGGCTACAAAATCAATGTACAAAAATCAGTAGCATTCCTATATGGCAACAACAGTCAAACTGAGAACCAAATAAAAAATGCAATACCTTTCCCAACAGCATCAAAGAAAATAAACTATTTAGGAATATATTTAACTAAGGAGGTGAGATACCTATGTAGGGAGAACTATGAAACACTGAGAAAAGAAATTGCAGAGGTTGTAAACAGATGGAAAACCATACCATGCTCATGGATCGGCAGAATCAATATTGTAAAAACGTCTATGTTACCCAAAGTGATCTGCAGATTCAATGCAATCCCTATCAGAACCATTTTTCACCAATCTAGGAAAAAATATTTCTACACTTCATATGGAACCAGAGAAGACCCTGTATAGCCAAACAATCTTAAGCAAAAAGAACAAATTGGGAGGCATCAATTTATAAGACTTTAAGCTATATTATTAATACAAGGCTATAGTAACCAAAACAGCATAGCATTGGCATAAGAATAGAGACATAGACCAATGGAACAGGACTGAGAGTCCAGATATAAACTCATCCTCATATTGTCATCTGATATTTGACAAAGCAGACAAAAACATACACTGGAGAAAAGAGTCGCTATTCAATAAATGGAACTGAGAAAATTGGATAACCACATATATAAGACTAAAAAAGGATATGCACCTCTCACTTCTCACAAAAATCAACTCACAATGGATAACAGACTTAAAACTAAGGCATGAAATCATAAAAATTCTAGAAGAAAATGTTGGAAAAAATCTTATAGACATCACCCTAAGCAAAGAATTTCAGAAGAAGACCCCAAAAGCAATCACAGTTGCAACAAAAATAAATAATGGGGACCTGATCAAATTAAAAAGTTTCTGCACAGCCAAGGAAACTATCATTAGAAGGAATAGACAACCTACAGAATGGGAGAAAATATTTGCATGCTACACGTGAGTATCAAGAAATCTTACAGAAATAACTTTGGGAATTCCAGATAATATTATTGTAGCAGCAGTTAAACTAGTATTTACTGAGCACTTTCCATGTGCCACACAATAAGCTCCATAATAGGACTTAATTTAATCCTTCCCACAGCTCTGAATTAGCACCCTTTTTACATTCGTGAAAGAAAACACTGCTGGATTTGTGTCCTGTTGTGTTTTCAGCACCCAGTAGAGGGCCTGGCATATAGTAGATGCTTAATAAGTATTTTTTGAAAGAAAAAATTAATAGTTTTTACCAGTGAAGAAATTGTGGCTTTAGAGTGATCAAGTAATTTGCCAAAGATAACACAGCTACTAAGTAAAAGAGTGTTTCAGCCCTAGCTCTACGGTGCTACTGGTAAAAATATCTTTGGCTTAGTTTTTCCTGCGGCCTGCTGATGACAGAATTGACTTATTCTAAATTTCTGGGGTCACTGTTTCCTTTTTTAGGGCTCACTATCCACCCCTTTTATACCATGGTTTAGGATTTACATATAATTTCGCCTGCACCTCCAACTCTGTTTATAGTAGAAGATCCCGCATTCTGTCAAGAACCAGCAGGTATTTGAACCTGCTCAGTTGACCGCTGCCATCTTCAGGAAGAGAAACTAAACCCACCTCTTTCCCAGCTTCCTCCTTTGTTCTTTCTTAAGAATTCTGGGATCAATAATTCAAGGAAATCATCTCTTTTCCATCACTGGTTTTAGCCTTTTCACAGATAACAGATTATATCCTCTGACTATTGATTTAGGATTTTCAAAAAAGATTGAGTGTCCACATGTAGCTGAGGGGGTGGGTAATATTCATGAAATGACTCTATTGAAGGAAGTTTATGAAAAAGTAAACACTTGCACTACCCTGTTTTCCATACATGCCTTACAAGTATTAACTCCATGTTAAAATGTTTACTGCTGAGATCAAAGATTCCCTGTTGTTTAATCACAGTAAAGCCTCCCCTCCACCCAGTTAATGAAAGCACACCATTCCATAAGCCTGTTAAAAATGATATAGACAAAGTATAGGAAATGCTCTGCAGGGAACAGCCTTGCCCTGGCCTCTTCGGGGATGATTGAGATGAACTAATAGGTCTCTTTCATGTCTAATTTATATGATCCTAATTATAGAGTCATTTTCATTCCTGTGGTTATTCTCATCTGCCGACATAAATGTGCTGTACTTGTGACTTAGCGTCCCTTCCTCCACCTCAGCAACTTTCTCTTGGGTCTTTTCTCAAACTTCAGTATCAGTCCTTTCAGCAGACTTCTTGTAAATTGCAGACCTCGTTACAGCAATATTGTGCATTCAATAGAAAAGAAAGAAATCCAAGACAGATCTCTTTTTCTGACATGCATATAAAACCTTATTATAGATAAATATGGGGAAATTATACAAAACTTTAATCCACAAAAATGTGTTAATTTCTCCATGGAATCTATGATTCTGTTCTTTGGTTGAGATCGGATACATTATATCACATTCATATTAAATGTTCATGCAAAATCTATTATTATTGCAGATAGGATGGAATATATTCTATATCTAAGACTTTTGGTAGCATGTGTCATCTACTGAAATTCAGCAAACAACACAGTGATTGAAGAATAGCTCCAGAAAGAACCATGCAAACCACAGAGTTCTCTAGCTTGTGCTTAGATCAGGGCAAGTGTGTGGGGGAAATGATGTGCAAAGTTTTAATGCTGTAAAAGAGTAGATAAGCTTAGCCTAAGATATCATGCTTTGAAGAGAACTTCTCAAGCCTGGACACTTTGCTCCTCTCCCTAATTAAACAGCAGAAGAGAGAACAGAGTGGATGGATGAAATACCTCATGTCAGGCTGCAAAATTCCCAGGCATGACAGTATCCTAGGTGCTGCATCAGTGGGAATGTGTCACTCTGTGTCCTTCAGGCCCTTGCGAGTGAAGAGATGGAGGCTGAGCAAGATGGTGGACATTCCTGCAATGGGTTCTCTTTGTCTTTGTCTCATTTTTAACTTAGTGGAGTTTTGAAATCTATTGTTAATGTAACCACATGTATTTTACTTGCATTGTCTTTGTTTTTCATCTGTCCTTTTGTGGTACTGTTTCCCTTATTCTCTCATCAGAGATTACATTATGTTTCACTGTGTTTGATTTTCTCAAAAGATCTGAGTGGTGATGGCGGCAGTGGTGGGCTGGCAGAAATAAATATGCAGCCTTGAAAATCCACACTCATCAAACAATTTTCCTATGTCATTTGCATATTTTGGTTAGTAACAGATGAAATTAACTCACCATGTATCTTCACATATACAATTTCATCACTGGAGATCTTTAAAATAGTTCCCTGAAGGATGTACATTTTATTACATAAGGACTCTACATCCGGATGGGTATTTTTGTATAAAGTGCACCCTGACTTATTGAACAGGGAAAGGAAACAAAACACTCCTGCAAAATATTTTTGAGTGTGCTTTAAGTGTGGCGTGGTTCCTTTGGCCCATTAAAGCAGTCTGTCTCGGCAACAAAAGACGGAATCAACAGAGAACAGGATTGGAATTATGCATGTCATTTATAATGAACCTCATTATACAAGGGGGCCTAATTCTATTATGTAGCACTGCAGTTTACAATCTTACTGCTATTCATCTTTGAACAATGACAAAGAAAAAATTCCCCACCCCATGTCAGAGCTAATCTTTTTTAATGCTCACAATTTTGTACTGTTTGTATATTTTCCTTAAAGAAGATTTTCCTGCCTTGTTCCTTCCACTCAGCAGTGTGCATCCCTCAACATCCCCATGTGTAGTCTCACTTTCACTTTTCTTAAGAAAAGCCAAAGAATTTCCTGCACCTTTTTGCTTCCGAGAAGTAATGACACAATGGCCACTTGGACAATCTAATCTGGCGTTTTTATGAACAATAGGGTACATTTACCATTCCATATAAGCCTCTGATTCCATCAGGGGTGTTTATGTGTCCCTGCTTGGCAGAATTACAGCTCGGTGGACATTATTGGGCCCAACGTGCCATTGTCGCTGTGCAGTCGGCTCCTAGGTTTAATAAGACTATTCACCATCACACCCCTTTTCCACACATTTTTATTACTCAACAATAAATACAGAGGTGAGATTCTGTTTGGTGTACGCATATTTTGAGGCATTTTGAGGCCATTATTTTTAAGTACCAACCCATAAATTCCAGAATATTGTTTTAAATGCTTGAGCATTTCATCCTTGTGAGGCTCCCATTTCTAATATAACACCCTGGAGACAACACATGTCTACTTGGAATTGTTTACCTAGGGTGTTTGTCCACATCATTTATTTATCTGCACTGAGAAGAATGTTATATTAGGGACTGTGAAGAGATTGAAAAGAAATAGAAGAAATAATCTTTGTTTTAGAAGAGAAATGTGTCTGTTGTGTTTTAAGGAGACAAAGGACCTCTATATAAATACAATGCAGGAACACTTTTGAAAATCCACAACTAACTGGTGAGGGTTTTTTTGTTGTTGTTGCTGTTATTTTAAGACAGAGTCTCACTCTGGTGTTCGGATTAGAGTGCCATGGCATCAGCCTAGCTCACAGCAACCTCAAACTCCTGGACTCAAGCAACCCTTCTGCCTCAGCCTGCCGAGTAGCTGGGACTACAGGCATGAGCCACTATGCCCAGCTAATTTTTTCTATATATTTTTAGTTGTTAAGCTAATTTCTTTCTATTTTTAGTAGAGACTGAATCTTGCTCTTGCTCAGGCTGGTTTTGAACTCTTGACCTTGAGCAATCCTCCCATCTTGGCCTCCCAGAGTGCTAGGATTACAGGCATGAGCCACCGCACCCAGCTCTAACCAGTGGTTAATATAAGGAACTGTGAACATAGATGTTTCCCTCTGTTCTTTCTCTTGCACTGTCTCCTCCCTCCCTTTCTCCCTTCTATTCTTTCTTACTCAGAGTCTGTGATATATGGGTTTGGATTCCAGTTCCATTACTATCTGTGTGTGACTTTGGACAGGGTATTTATTAATAGTATCTCTAAGCTTCATTTTCCTCAGTTGTGGAAAAAAGATAACATTTCTTACTTCATCCGTTTGTTGTTAAAATTTCATCTAGTGAAATGTGTATATAAATCACAGTGCTTGGTACATAGTAACCACTCAATAAGTGTTAGCTATTACATTACCTATTTTTTTTTCAGTTTATACCCATCTTCATGAAATAAACAAGAACATTGAATTGAAACCTATGTTTTCTGTTAAGCAAACCAAAAAAGAAAAACAACATGTTAGAGAGTTCTCATCTGAATCGTTTTTGCAACAGTAATCAGAGACAAATTAGAGACCAATTTGGAGGATAGCAAGCAATAACTGATCTACTGTAACCTCCCTGACCACCTCACTACTGAAAAATTTATAAAAGCACTGGCGGATGTTAGGCAATGAAAAGGAATGAATTACCAACACATGCCACAACATGAGTGAACCTTAAACACATTATGCTGAGTGAAAGAAGCCAGTTACAAAAGGTCACATAGTGTATGATCCCAATTATGTGAAATGTCTAGAACAGGCAAATCCAGAGGCAGAAAGTGGATGAGTGGTTGCCAGGCACTGTGGGAGAGGGAGATGGGGAGTGTCTGGAAGGGGTGTGGAGTTTATTGATGTGCTGTTGAAAATTAGATAGTTGTGATAGTTAGGTAGATAGTTGCATGACTCTGTGAATATACTCAGAACCAGAAATTGTGCACTTACAAATGGCGGATTTTATGGCATGTGAATTATATCTCAATAAAGCTGTTATAGAAAATATATGTCAGACAGAATAAGGTCACGTTCAGAATTCTGAAGCTCTCACTGGAGATTTTTACAATGGTTGGGTAACTAATGAATTATTTAATGTTTTGTGGGATATATTCAACAGAAATAAATCCAAATATGCATCCAACACGAACACACTAGGAGATGTGAGGTTGCAATATTTCTGAAAATGCAGAATCTACCTTTAGTCCAAAGCTTATCTGTCTCTGGAGTGGAACTGTGAACTGAATCTTAGAATGGAAGGACCCCTGCCCTCCTTCTCTCAGAAACTACCTTGCACCCATTTTTGCTAGCCAAAAGCTTCCTGTAAAGCAAGACATCTAAATAAAGATTACAGTAACAGTGGCTGAGTATTTTGAGACGTGAACTTCATCATCACAGAGTGCTGAGGAAGGTGGTGCAAGAGAGAAAAAGATGAGATGCCTCTTAGCACCACTTCTGGAAAACATGGTGCTAAAAGTGCTGGCTAGCACAGTAGGAAAAGAAAAGGAAATAAAATGTAAACTAAAATTGGAAAAAAAAGAACAAAAGTGTCATTTTTACCAAATGATACGAGTATCTATACAGAAAACTTTTAATAAATCTAAAAGCATTTCAAATTAATGAGAGTATAACAAGTTTCCCAAGTAAAATTTCAAAATATAGCAACACCCAACTTTTATAAAATGAAATTTTAAAACATTTAATGTAGTACCGAAAACATGAAGTGCTAAGTGTTACGGGCTGAAATGTGTCCCCACAAAAATGTGCATGTGGAAGTCCTAAACCCAGTATCACAGAGTGTGGCTGTACCTGGAGACAGGATCTTTGAAGAAGTGATCAAGTTAAAATGACTTCACCAAGGAGGGCCTTGGTGTAATATGACTGGTGTCCATATGAGAAGAAGAAATTGTGACACATCCAGACAGAGGCAAATGATGTGAACACTCAGGTAGAAGATGGCCATGTGCAAGCCAAGGAGAGAGGCCTAGAGCAGATCTTTCCTTCCCTCAGCCTCAGAAGCAATCAGTCCTGTGGACACCTTGATCTTGGACTTCCAGCCTCCAGAACTGTGAGACAATACATTTCTGTTGTTTAAGCAACCCGGTCTGTGGTGTTTTGTTATGACAGCCCTAGCAAACTAATAAACTGAGCAAAAAAACTAACTAAAATGTGAAAAGTCCTTTATGAAGAAGATTATAAGATTTTATTAAAACATATAGGAATATAACATGATCATAGAGAAGATTTATAAAGAGACTTGAGACACTAATTCTAACATGTATATTCAATGAAAGGGTTAAGAACTAGCAAGAAGGCAATATGACTTGCACGTAGGTAGAGAGCATTTGTTTTAATATATAAAAATACTTTTTAAAACCCAGGATGAAGTGATGACAATATTTAAATGATTTCTTAAAACATTCTCTTTAAATATTACACTATGAACATGAATCTTCTGCATTGCAAAAAGAATAAGGAAAATATTTAATAGTTAAATATATTCTGAAATATCTACTGATAATGTATAAAACCCAGAACAGCCTGGAATGTCTTTTGATGGTGTGAGAATCAGTATAAATAATTTGCATTTGTAAAAGCAATGAGTGTTTTCAACAAAAAAAAAGTGTTCTTATTATGGCCTCTGGTATAAAATCTGAATGCAAATGTTGCTGCAACTTTTATCATTAAAAGTGGAAAGTGCTGAACTTTTATTTCATCATAACAGTCACATACAATTCATTTTTATGGTTCAAATAAAGAACTTTTTTCATCATCATTAAAGTGAAAATTAAGATAGCATTATGAATCATTTTGATACTATAAAGCATTTAAAAAATAAAAACTTATGAAAGTTTTATCAAAAGAATGTTGACAAAGCAAATGAAAATATTTAGAATATACTACCAGAATTTTAAAAACTATTTAATAGTTAGAAAATATTGAACATTTTAGACACTAAATGTTAAATCAAACTTTAAAAAAATTTATATCAATATGGTTTTTATATTGAAAATTAGATTTTTAAATATTGTTACCACGAAACTTTTATCTATTCAAATAAAAGAGTAACTTAAAACTTAAAAATCAGGTCAGTAAAATTTCAATTACTATTTTTGGTAAGTTTTCGGGTAAAACTGTTTTAATAATTTATTTAAAAGGTGAAATTCAATATTTTTGAAGCTAGTAATGGTTTTTGGAGATCTCAGGGACCTACAAGGAATGGTATCTGAAAAAAATTAAACTTTATTGTTGGTACATGAGAAAAATACTTTAAAGAGAAAATTTACAATAAAATTTTATCAGATCATGTACAGATTATATTAGGACAAATCTATGGAGAAAGTCCAAAGTTTCAGCTAAAATTCAGAAACATTTGTACATATTTAAACTTGGCAACATCTAAGTAACAATACCTACCTGTAGATGTGCTATGAAAGATATAAATTACGTAAATCACATCACCTTTAGTTCCAATAAATCTCATATTTTACCTTTGTGTCAAATAAACACCAGAAAAATTAAATCATATATCTGAAGAGATAGAGATTAAAATAAGGAAAACTGGAAGAATATTTACATGTCAGTAGTGGCATAGTGGCTTAGTACAGTAGTGCTAAGGTTGCAAAAACAGTTCGAAAATTATAACAAAATTTGTATATTCACTTTCATTGCAATTAAGTGGGAAAGACATTAGAAAATAATTCTTTTTGAAATCCGACTTTAATAGAGCTCATTCTGAAAAAGATGTTGTTCTCTTTGGTTTAACGATAAAGACATGTTTTCAATTATTAAGGCTGGTCTAATCTTACAAATCTCCTTCCATTAAAAGTGATCTAATTAATAAAATTAAGTCAACAAAGGAATAGAACATGCCAATAAGGAACCTCTTATACAGGTCTTTGATACAGAGATATTTGATATATATGAATATCAGACTGTATACTGAGACTAGCAAACATTTTGAGTATAATTGCTCTTTGTGCAAAAGAATCTAAGAGAGCATTCATCAGCACAATGGATAATCGATAATGCCATATATTCTTTACTTAAACTACAAGTTATCTGATGACTATTGATCAATGGAATAGTCTTTGGAAGACTTTGATACAGTTACCGTAGTCAAATCATGACATTGACGGGGGGCATAATTTAACTGGTGATAGTAGTATCAAAAAGGTTTCAGAAACAATTTTTAAAATATCAACAATAATTTAACTGGTGATAGTAGTATCAAAAAGGTTTCAGAAACAATTTTTAAAATATCAACAAGTAGTTTGGAAATTATTATGATAATTTTAGAGAAAGTTGCACTAAACATATCACATGGTAAATATTTTTTAAATATGTATAATTTAATTCAGTTAGTTAATGGATAAAGGAGGGTATATTTTTACTTTTGAGGCATATGTATTAAATTAATTAATATATAAAATATATGAATGTATTTTATATTATCATACCATTAATCAACATTTTTTTTTATTTCAGCATATTATGGGGGTACAAATGTTAAGGTTATGTATATTGCCCATGCCCTCCCAACCTCCTCAAGTCAGAGCTTCAAGCATGTCCATCCCCTAAACGTTGCACATCTCACTCATTATGTTTGTATATACCCATCCCCTCCTCCCCCCTCCCACCTGCCCAACACCCGATAAATGTTATTCCTATATGTCCACTTAGGAGTTGATCCGTTAATACCAATTTGCTGATGAGTACACGTGGTACTTGTTTTTCCATTCTTGAGACACTTCACTTAATAGAATGGGTTCCAGCTCTATCCAGGAAAATACAAGAGGTGCTATATCACCATTGTTTCTTAAGGCTGAATAGTACTCTATGGTATATATATACCACATTTTATTAATCCACTCATGTATTGATGGGCACTTGGGTTGTTTCCACAGCTTTGCAATTGTAAATTGTGCTGCTATAAACATTCAAGTGCAGGTATCTTTTTCACAAAGTGACTTTTGATCTTTTGGGTAGATGCCCAGTAGTGGAATTGTTGGATCAAATGGTAGATCTACTTGTATTGCCTTTAGGTATCTCCATATTGGTTTCCACAGAGGTTGAACTAGTTTGCAGTTCTATCAGCAATGTAGGAGTGTCCTTATCTCTCCCCATCCATGCAAGCATTTATTGTTTGGGGACTTTTTGATAAAGGCCATTCTTACTGGAGATAAGTGATATCTCATTACAGTTTTGATTTGCATTTCCCAGATAATTAGAGATGTTGAGCATTTTTTCATATGTTTGTTGGCCATTCTTCTGTCTTCTTTTGAAAAATTTCTGTTCATGTTCTTTGCCCACTTTGCGATAGGGTTGTTTGATTTTTCCTTACTGATTTTCCTGAGTTCTAAATAAATTCTAGTTGTCATCCCTTTATCAGATGTGTAGCTTGTGAAAATTTTCTCCCATTCTGTGGGTTGTCTATTTGTTCTCTTGACAGTTTCTTTGGCTGTGCAGAAGCTTTTTAATTTGATCAGGTTCCATTTTCCTCAAAGGGACCTAAAGAAAACTTAAATGAATGAGAGCTGAAAATTCAGAAAACTGAATATTATAAGAATCTTCTTTCCCCTCAAAACTAGATTATATTGAAGGCATTTCCATCAAAATGCCCATGCAGAATTTGGGGGATGGGACTTACTGGCCCAGTAATTCTGAAGTTTGCCAGGAAGATCAACCATATGAAATTAAAGAGTAAAATTTTGGGAAGGCAGAGTAATGAGGGGGATTTTTGTTGAGACATAAAGCTTCAATAGACAGGTCACTTTGGGCCTGGTGAATGGATCAATGAAGTAAATATATGAATTAGAAACACATTGACATACTTTGGAAATATTAAAGGGTAAAAGGAGCATCACAAAAATGTGAAAAACAAAAGGATTGTACATTACATTTTTCTGAAACAATATATTATACTTTGAGGAAAAAACAGAACAGATACATGGAAAATGCAGAGAGAATGTCTTTCTGTTCTCAAGTATGGTGAAGGATTTTATAACCACAAAAGCAGTAGAAGAGAGTGTGTAGTAGAACGCACAGTAGAAGAGAGCGTGATGGGAACCATCAATGCCATCAACTACATAAAACTTCTCCATGTGGTAGATCAGCGTAAACAATATAAAAAGGAAAACAACCTAGGGAAAACAGCAACAAATATGACAAACAATAGATTAATGAACTTCATGCATATGAGCAGAGTATAAATCAATAAATGAAACAATAAAACCTCCAGGAGAAAAGTTTGCAAAGCATGTGAATGGACAACTTATTAATGGGAAAACCCATAGGATCGGTACACATGTTAAACATATCTGTCTCTGTTTTCAAATTAAACAACTTTGTTTATCATGTTAATGACTTTTTCCCCACTAAGGATGCATTTAAAAATATGCTATGTTTGACTGTTGTAAAGTTGCTATTTTTCCCTTTATAATTAATGTAGAAAGATAATTTGAGATATGTAAATACCGTGCCTCTCCTATTTTGGGTACTACTTTTAACATCCAGTGATGATTTCTGCCTGAAACAATGATTGCTGTGGTGTTTGCTGAATGGGATTTTCTATTTTTATCCTTCTTTCTGTGTGTATTAATCGGAATTCTACTGAAAATGTGGAGAAGCCTAGTAGACACCACCACCGATGGTGTCTGCCAAGTGGCGGTTTCCTGTTTCCATCGTTCTTTCTCCACATTTTAATTGGAACTCTACTGCCAAGACAGATTTCTCCACCAGCAGAGAAACGAGGGAGAAAGCACATCACCAACGTTACCATCACTAGTGATGGTACGATGTGTTAGGAATGCATCTCTTCCATCACTAGCACGAAACTGAAACTCATCCTTGAGGAAACGCCAGGCAAACTTAAACAAGGGACCTTGTGTAAAATAGCTGTCCAAGAATGGAATCAAGGTCCCAAAGACAGATTGAGGCACTATCTAGACTAAAGGAGATTAATGTGACCTAGCAACTAAATGCAATCAACGTGTGATTTTGAATTATATCCTGGACCAGAAAATGGACATCAGTGGAAAAATTGGTAAAATTTGAGTGAAGTATGTAGATCTAATAGTAGCAGGATTGTACCCATGTTATTTTTTTTTCTAATGTTTATACCTGTACCATGGCTTTATAAGATGTTACCACCGGGAGAACTGAGGAGAAGGATAAACAGGATTCTCTTTATTATTTTTCAAACTTTTTAAAAACTCAGTAATTACTTATTTCAAAGTGAAAAGTTAAAAACAAAAATAAATTAGAGTGGGAAGAATATATATTGTGGGTGCAGTGGGACTTCATAATGATACGTTCTTTTAGAAAACAGCTTTTTTTGTATATACTTCGACAGACTAAACAGTGTTTCACTATTTGTCTATGTCACACTTCTGGACACCAGGCCTAAGGAAATAATCAGAGTGGCATGCAGATAAACAGATACACACACACACACACACACACACGTAAAGATTTTTATTTACATACAAATGCAGTGTATTTATATAAAGCTTGGCATACGAGCAACAAAAATTGTGTTTCTAAATTATTTCATGGCATGCTTTCAGAGGGCTTGGTGGGGGTTTATACATATAATAAGTTCACACTAGACCAAGAGCCCCAAAAGAACAATCATCCAAAGATAAAAATAAGTTGAAAGTGTTCAAATGCATTTTGTTAATAAGTATGTCCCTATTAGGTGGATGTGCTGAGATGAGTCTTGCTATTTTGATAGGGGTTACATCCCTGGGAGAGAGAAAAGGCAGTTGCTCCGACTTCCTGGTAGCTATTTGGGGCTTTCAGAGCTTTTTGGACTCCTCTGAATGTTCTAGAGATTGACATTTTTTAAAAGAAACTCTCTATCCATATCTTCTAAGCAAAGTAACCATGTATGCTAATAAGGCTGTGAACTTGATCATAACTAGGCTATCCAACAAATTAAAATTGGACCAGCCTATAGCCATCATATAATATAAGGA
The DNA here is from genome assembly GCA_008750895.1 of Mirza zaza. Classification (NCBI taxonomy): domain Eukaryota; kingdom Metazoa; phylum Chordata; class Mammalia; order Primates; family Cheirogaleidae; genus Mirza; species Mirza zaza. The sequence goes on along the minus strand of VSMD01008655.1, from coordinate 78,722 downwards.
AAAGGTTCACAATTTGTGGTGAAAAGACAGAATTCAAGCTTCCATATAGCCATGCTGGTTACAATATATACTATACTTAAATATTTTGTGTTGATGTATAGATAGAAGGATAGAAAGATAGATTAATTACAGTTAGATAAATAAATAGATGATAGACAGGTAGGCAGACGGACACACAGACAGAGGCAGCAGTGTCACACTGAAGTGGGGATTGAGGACCCAGGAGAGCTTGGGAGTGAAAACTGACACTATGGTGGCCTGAGTCCAATCCTTCGATTTCATAACTAGGTCAAGTTGACCAAGGTAACTGTGCATGCAGGTCTTTCCCAAGAGATCTCTTCCTTCATGGAGAGGACAAGGGTCTTTCTCTCTTTGATGTCCCCCACTTTTCTATTCCGTTGCCCCTCCTTAGGGGTTTGCATTTTGTAGGGGCAATTGGGACTGACACGTCTGCCCCGTGTCCAGCAGGATCTTCTCATACAGCCAATCGAGGAACAGCTATAGAGCAGCTATTTTCAAACATGGATTTGAAACATGTTGGTTGGGAAAAACGACCAAGTATGGAAGGCGAGTGTGGGTCTAGCAACTGGGAAAGCCTCTGCAGTTCCCGCGAGGACAGGCTGAGAGGAGGGAGTGGTTTCCAGCACCGGAGAAGGGCACGGCCATGAAGCTGGGAAGGCCTGAGAGAGGGGTGCTGCCAATCCTGGGGAGGGGCAGGTGGGCGCCTGGGTGAGCATCCAGCCACACTCTCTTCCACACTCTGATCCATGATTCCCGTGGCCTGCGTCCATGGACAGATGACACTTTGATAGGGTAAGGAAGAAATGGTAGAATTTAGAAAATCGGTTCTCAGCTCAGAACAATGATGAAAATGTCCCATGCACTGAGAGGTGTGATTGACTGACACTCAGAGCCTGAGATCAAAACAAACAACATCCTTGTCTTTCTCAGTGTATCTTCTGGGGGAAAAAAAAATCCAGGTTTGAATGTCAGAAGCTGAATCTTTCTCTGGGTATCTGTGATATAAAATCTTCATTTCCTCAAGGCAGCTGTGTATTTGAGATACCTACAGACACTATCTCATAAATGAAAATGAAAGAAATCAACACATTTATATTTATGCAGTTTTCAATATATTCTTCTTATTTCTCTTGCATAGGAAAAAAATAGCTCGAAATAAATAAGGCAAATTAACATCGATTCTATCCAGGTGATGATGTTGTGAGAAATTCTTACTTTCTTCTTTTATATTTTCTTTTTTTTCTAAAATTTTCATGAGGAGTATCATTTGCTTTTATAAAGCAGGAGGGAAAGCAGCATTTTTTTTCCAAAGTGATCAGAGTCATATGGGGTGACAGAAAGCTAGAGTTAGAGAAGTTGAACTTGGGGAAAACAGGAGAGTCTAAGAGGCACATTACCCATCAATACTCGATACTCAACATTCTTTGAGAAATTTTGATCTTTAGACACACACGTGATTATATTATATTTGTGAAGAATCATGTTTCAAAAATTCTGTTATGGCCCTACCTTTTATTCACTGTTGCTACTCTTTGACAATTTATGAGACTTTACATGCATATGTTAAAAGATATCTTATAAAATAAAATTGCTCTTTTCTTAGGACATCTGTCTTCCTTATGTGGCAGTTATTGGGCAATTTCCTGGGAAATTTATTATTAAAACAGGAGGAAGAAAAGAAATCTCAGGATAAACTGTGGAAATTATGGTGTATAAGGCATGATTAAGAGATGATATGGCCTCTTAACACTGGGATTCTGAAATAACTTGTTTTGTTTCCATGCCTTTATGCAAATAACTTGAGCCCACTTTATGCCTCAGTTTCTCAGGATGTGAGATTAGGTTGAATGCAACATGTTCTAAGACAGTCATGAGCATGAGCTAATATTTGAAAATTTTAAAATATTATGATACCTACTTTCTTTCAAAAACTGTCAGTTAAATTGATATTTTCTTTAAGACACCATCAGAGGTGCCAAATTAAAAGGCAGTTTCTGAAAGAAAGTGCTCTGGATCCTCAAGCTTTCATTTTGTTTGACAGGAATGATAGCAACTACCCAAGAACTCACTATTTGGGAGATCTCAGTGGCCTGTACAACATTTGTTATTAAATGGTCTCTCTCTGTCTCTCTCATTTTCTCATTCTTTCTGTCTTTCTTACTTTTTTCTCTATTGTTTGCTTTATATTTATTGCAATTTAATGACATCAGAGCGCAAAATAATTATGCTATTTAATATGCTTATTTTTCAGATTTGATAGAAACAAGGATATATAACAAGATTATGATCTGAACAAAAAAGTTACATTTTTTTTCTATCATTTATAAGATGCTACATGATCTTGGGTATTATTATTAGTAGTAATAATAGTAGTGGTGTTTTAATCAGTCATATGGAAGCCAGAAAATCAAATAACCTAACTTCTATAAGGATCAAATATTTAATAAATGTAGAATATTTGTTCAAACTTCTGGTGATTTGCTTACCAAGCTGATGGGATTGGAAAATTGTGAGGACCAGCAGTGCAGAGCTTCCTACAGCTAGGGAGCAGGAATGGGTGTTTAAACATATCCATGTGGACCACTAGCTGAGCCAGTCTGACTTTTCCAAACTAATTTTGCACATGTAGAAGATAAATTAGGTGCAATAGAATAGATTGTGTTATACTTTTTATATTCTCCTGACATAAAAGAATATAGTTGCCCCTTTTTCTCTAAATAGACACCTCTTTAAAATGTATTTTTTAAGAAAAGAGATGAATTCTAGTAGATTTCTACTAGAAATTCGCAGTAGATTTCTATTTTTAGTTCACCATGTGATATAGTAAGATTTCTTTACAAACAAATGCAAAGTATCTCTTCAAAAATGTACCTTTTGGGGAATATTAGTTCTTTGACATAGAAACTTAGGACTAGTTCAAAGTGAACCGGGTATTGTTTCCTCTTCCTTATAGATACTTTAAAATGCCTGAGAAATGGAGTTCTGGAATTTTGTCTGAGTATAATGAAAAACAAAATAAAATTTATTTCACCATGTACAATCAAAAAGTGCAAAAGTTATTTGTCCCGTGGTGTCTGATCTGGAAAATCTGTTAGCTACGGGGCATTTTAGTTCTTTGAAGATTTCATTATAGCAAGTAGAAGAACACATAACACAAAGAATGCACACACAATGTGGAAAACATGCAGCATATAAACTTTTATTGAACTAATTCCCTTCATTAAATAGAAAAGTACCTTTGAACTACTGGGTTCACACCTGCACGGTAATAAGCTTCGTGTGGATTATAATATTTCTATTTGATGTTTAATGTTTCTTGGAATCAGCCTGCACATCTAAGATTTGACTTTTGAGGTTAAAGCACGCACATTTACGGCAGGCCTAATTGGGGACTGGAGCTGCTGAGCACTTTTAAAGCAGCAGTGCCTCTGTGGACGGCTGGGCTCACTCTCCTTCCAAACAAGGCAGAATTTTGTTCATCATTTGCTAGCAAACTTCTCTTGTTCACAGATACTGGCAGTGGCTTGCTCTTCCTTACATGGGAGAGGGAAAACTGCTCTGCAGAATCAAGGGACAGACACAATGTTGTTGAATCCTAGTTTGACCCTCCCAGGTTTCTGCAACAAGCACTTTTGGCCTTGAGAATAACAACCAAAACATATGGTCTCTCCCTGTCTAGACAGAATGGTACTGTCCCAGACAGAAAGGTCTTCACAGGCCAGACAGTCCATGTAGCACCACGCTGCTGAGGGATACAAGAAACCCCAGGGTGAGGGAGGAACAAGAAAACAACTGCAAAGTGCAAGGATAAGGAGCAGGATGGATTACCCAATAGCGTCTGCTGACTGTGTGTGCATCCGTCTGTGCGTTTGTGTGTGTTTGAATTGTGTACATGTGCATGTGTGCCTTGTGTGTGCATGTGAGTGTGCCGCTCTTTTCATGAGGCTCTGATCCTTATACTCACATTTAAATACAAGTTCAATTCAACAATATTCCACATGGATTTCTAAATGACACAACTGCAAAGAATAAATTATTTGGAGCCTGAGATTGCTTATAATGGAAGACCAAATTCTGTTCTGATAATTTTATTTTAAAATCAATTTTCAACCCCAGAATTCAAAAACTCAGAATTCAAACAATTATGTGGGCAACACCTAAGCTTTGTTGGATTTTGTGTTCAAAAGAAAAATGTGTAGGAATAAATGTTATAGGGGGGTGTATATCTTTAAATACTAACTTGGTAAATTTGACACTTTTAGAAGAACATTTCTCCTCATTTTTCAACCTGAATTCACAGCTACAAAAGATGGTGATTGTGGTTCCCTGCGCAGGGCGGCTGGCTTTCCGCCTACTTTAACTGACGGGAGCACCCATTGTTGTTCTAAATAGCTGTTGGTTGTTATTAGGTACAAGACTAAAACCTGTGCAAATGTTGGTTGCATTTAATTTTTAAGGGTCTTTGCTCCTGGATGCATTCCTTGTTGAGGACTGCAGGGAGAAGTGATCTAGGCCCTTTCTAGCAGTATTTATTCTGCTCCAAAGAACAAGGCAAAACGTACCTGGCTAAGAACAACTTGTACTGTGTGTTGATTTGCACATAGAGGAAAAAAGCCTCAATGTATCTCAGGGTTTATTCCAATCGGTGCCTGTTAAATGATAAAAATTGCTTCCTCTGCTTACAGACTAGCGCGATTAATTGCCTTTGTCTAGAGATGACACAGATTGGAGAAACACTGTCTGAGACATGGCTGTGGAATGTAGCCAGAGTCCTGAAGATATTCACTCCTTCACTCAAAACATTATTGGATTTTAAAATCGAGAATGTAGTATTGTATTAATAGCTATTTCTGCTCCTGTTATTTCAAGGAGCAATTTAAGAACTGAAGGGGTAGGTGAGCTTTCTGAAAGATACCGCATAGGAAATTGTTCAGAACTTGTCTTTCCTTAAACGAGAAGTACCGTTGGCTGACGAGGCGAGCGCAGCCGCAGGGCTGGGCGCTGTGCCATTCTGCGGCTCGGCTCCGTGTCCACAGAACGGAGGTGGAGTCAGCTTTCTGTAGACAGGTCATTTTCTCCCTGCAGGCTCTCTTGGAGCATGTGAATGTCATCTCTAGGCAAGCAAGGGTTGTGCAACACAAAACATGGAGAAACTGCTCACGAGTTAGAAAGTCAAGCTGGGCCTACCTTTGTCCCTAGTTCTGGTCCTGTTCACCTGTCCTCTCTGAGTCCAGCCAAGGAAAAGCCCAGGGTTTTCTTGCACACAGCCAAACACACTAAAGGCCCCCCAAGCTGCAGATGGCCGCAGACAGCCGAGAATCTATTTTAGGCTATTTTTATAGACTCAAGACATATGGGCCAGGACTTAATTTTATGCCTGATTTATAATTTAAAATTGTCCTTAAAAAATGCCTAGAGATGGGTCACTACAGTAGGGAAAATGCAAAAACAAACAAAACATAATAAAAACAATGAAAGACCCCAAATAATAGGTACATTGCACAAAGCACAACAAGAAACTACTGTACTGAAATTGGTGCTCTGAATACTGGTTTGAAAAGTACGAACCTTATGAGTTAGAAAAGCTGATAGATGACTTCCTTTGAGTTTCAATCTACAAAAATTTTAAACCATATTTTTTGATGTTTATGCATTTAAGAAGAATTTTTTTAAAAAAATTAATAGAAAAATATCTGTCAGAAAAATAATTACCTACAGAAAGGAAATAGTTCATTTACCATGCAGTCCTGTGGAAATGTTTATTGCTTGTCTATATTCAACATCAAAATCATAAACACATGTTTTCAAAAAACTAAAAATATATATCATAAATAAAAGTATAAAAAGTCAATAGCAAAAAAAAACTTTAAAAACATTATTTCTTAACTTAGATCTTTTAGTATTTTTTTCAAGGTAGTTCTAGATCAAGTAGAGGTGTACAATTGAAAGCCGTGAAAAAGTGTGAAAAGTGGTTATTTTGGAGGGACGGGATTGTGGGAAAATTATATTTTCTTATTATGAGGTTTTCTATTTTCCAAATGTTAACAAACAAACTGTGTTAATTTTAAGTAATAAAAATACTTATAAATAAGCAAAGAGAGACTACAATTGACTGCCTGGAGAGAATTCTCCCCCATCCCTCTGGTTTCTGGGCTTGAGCTACTCCACTGCCCTCGACGGCTCCTTCGTGAATTCCTCCTTAGACGCTGCATTCTCTGCAGCCCAGGTCTTTGCAGCTCCCGGAGACCATTTTGCAGGCCCTTCACGCCATGCCCTCTCCCTCGCACAGGGCCACTGTACATGACTGTCCAGTCACACGCCCACGACCACCGAGCTCTGCAGCTGAACGGTTAGCTCAGCCTCCTGCGCACTCCAGCCCCTCTGTGGAGTCGCCTACACACTTCACAAACCCGGCTTCGGAACTCCTCTGCTTTCCCCAAACCTCCTTTTCTCCTACACACCCAGTCTTCTCCTACACACGGAGGTTTCCAGCTCCTGGGAGACTTGAACGAGAGACCTGAGGCTTTCCTCGTGCTGCTGCCCTTGTCCGCTCTGTGTAATCCTTTGTCGTCTCTGCCAGGTCCAACCTGCTATGTCTGTGCCTCGATTTCCTGCCTCACCATTGTTCAAAACTTCTTGGCTTGTTTTCTAGACTTCGCTTCCATCCTCATTGCCTACAAATTTACCCCTCTCATGGCCGCCCCTCTCAGTGACTTTTTGAAAAACCAAATCCACTCACGTTATTCCTCTGCCTCACAACTTTCAGTGGCTCCGTGTGGCCCTCAGATAAATTTGAAAGTTATACCTGGCCAGCAGAATTTCATGATGTGCAACTTTTCATGATCTTTTAATGCTATACATCTTGTCAGGTTAAAAAAATACTTATTATTTCTTTAGTGAGTCGCACTTTTTTCAAGGCTTTCCATGTTGAACACGTAGCCCGTGCCTCCCAGAATAATCTGCCTTTATTATCCTTCAACAAAACTCCCACCTCTTATTCAAAACTCAGATATATTGTCACCGACCTCCAAAAGACTCCTCGTGCACCCCAAACTGAGTTAGGAACCTCTGCAGAGTGCATGCTGTTTCCTTCTGCCATTGTTTTCTGCTCTACATTGTGAGGTCTTTGGGGCGGGCATGTTTTGTACTCACTGTGGGATTCTCAGTGTTCTGCACGGGACTTGGCACATAGTAGATGCTCAGTAAAACACCTGTAGAGTGAATGAATAGATAAGGCTTTCTCAATAAATGTTTATGACTGTATGTAGATAGGTTTTGCAACCACTGAGGTGCCAAAAATGATCCTTCATTGTGACATTAAGGATATGGCATATCTTTTCTAATGTTTTGTTTTCCAAGCAGTGGTGCAATATTTAAAGAGGCTCAGGCTAAGATAATAAATGATTGAAAGTGCATATAAATTTTGATGGAGTTGTTGAAGCCTCTCAGTGAGTGAAAAAGCACAGGTCTTGAGAGTGACACAAGCCTCTACTCAGATTGCAGCCCTGACTGACTGGGTGACCTCAGCAGGTTATTCTCTGAGTCTCAGTTTCTTTACCTGAAAATCATGCTTATAAAGTTTATATGGTAAACGCCTATGCTATATGGCCATCTGTTTTGGTAGGGATGGGAGTGCTCTAAAGAAGTCAACATCCAACCATAGTCATTCACAGCAGAAGAATTTCTTATTCCCAACAAATACTATTCCATTAGGGCTCAGCATTTTTCTCTAGAATCTCAGTTTCACTACACAGGTTTCGATGGGTGTTATTCTTCAGATAGTTAAGCATCTTTGTTTATGTCATCCTACTTTTTGTCTAAATCTGGCAGAGCTTTAGATTGTTATCATCTTTTATTTTTCTTTATTAATTATATGTGATTTTGAAATTAAGTCAATATTTAGAAACATTAACCAGAATATTGAATATCTCTTAAACTGTTAATATTCACAGAAATGGTCACCAATGAATATGCAAGGTCTCCATCTAATAATTTAGTATTTCTTTTCCTTTGAGGCTGATCTATTAATGCCATAGATTTTATTGCCAATAATTGCCCACCAGGTGTACTATTATAAGAAGTAAATATCAATAATTAGTAATTGTGTAAGACTGTTTACATTGTTTTCCCTTGGAGAGATTTATTTCTAACTGTTTCTCTAGTATATAGCAATTGTAATGTTAGATAATGGATTTTTATTAATTTTTAGTTGAACATGGAAGATGCACGAAATACATTTACATAACTTTGATGGTCATGGTTTGCAGAATGTATTAATTAGATTGATATAATCCATTTGTTTGTTTAGAATATTAGCACCATGGAAGGAGAATATGTGTTCCAGCAGGCAGATGTGACGTGCTGAAGCACTGTGTGATCTCTGGCGTGCGGCATCAGCCTGATTTACAGTGTGATTCAAAGAAATTCTGGTGTTGTGTAATGCACATGCCTGTCTGTAACCAGCCCACGTCACGTCAAGGCTGAATGCCTCAGCCTGCTCTCTGTTAAAGGAGTTAGATCATAAAGTAGCAATTGCTTCTTAATGCACGTGTGGAAAGATAGCTTGGCTTAGAGAAACACAAGATAAAGCTCTGATTTTCACAATGAGGCAAGTGATACTTTTTCATCAGGGCCACTTTCAGAGAAATTATCCTTCACAGTATGTTGCAAAAGGGGTCCCAGAGTTATAGATGGGATCTTCTTTTCTTTCTGAGAGAAAATCTGAAAAGTTCATTCAAATGCAAATAATGTTGGTGAAAAATGCAGCATTAATTTATTTATCAGAGAGGCATCTCAGGCTTGATAATTCAGTCCTGGGGATTGTCTTTATACCAGAAATAACTAGACCATGTCAGTCTAGTTAATTGTATCCATTTTAGAAAATAAATCAGATTAGATATAGTCAATCCAATCAGTTGCCCACCTATTGATCTGGAGAGTCAGAAGCACAAAGTTGATGGTGCCCAGCCCGTGAGACTGCACCTGATTGTCTTGGAGAAAGTGGGTGTTAAGCTAAATTCTAGTGGATGCTCATTACTTGTTTCCCTTGCTATGTGCATATGGAATAGTGAAAAGGCATAGTTGTTGGAGGCAGATGAGATAAAAATTGGAATCCATCCTTTTCTACTTCCATTTTTAACTGTATAACCATTGGCATATTGCTTCATTTCTTCTATTATCCTCATCTATAAAATGGGAATAAAAAGACCTAGCAGCCCATAGGGTTGAGATATATAGTTTATATATATATATATATATATATATATATATACACACATACACACACACACACACATTTGTTTAACACAATGATGTGGATGTATATATGACTGCTGTTCTATAACTGATAGTTTCTGCTTCCCTCTTCCCTAATTGGGAGCTCTTAACATACTGTTGTCTTGTCAGAAAGGTTATTGCCTTTTGGGAAGAGAAATGTTATATAGAATTTTACAATTATTTTTAGGTAATCAATTTGGAGATCTTAAAAAGTAAACAAATACATCTTGACCCCTACATCACATTACATATAAATATCAATTCTTTATGGATATTATACCTAAATGTATAACAATGTACATTTCAGAGTAAAACATAGCAGAATCTCTTTATGACCTTGACTAGGAAAAGATTTCTTAAATAGGATCCTCAAAACACTAATCATTAAAAAATGATAAATTGGACTGCATTAAAATTAATAAATTCAGTTCATCAAAACAAACCAGTAAGAGAGTGAAAGGCAAGCCACAGAGCGGAGAAAGATATTTGCAAGTAAATGCATTACGCAAAAGACTTTATCCAGAAGATGTAAAGACGTCCTGCAAATCAGTAAGAAGCAGACAAATAATTCAATGGAAAGACTGGTTTAAGAAAAAAAAAACTATTAGGGACACATTACAAAAGATAATATCCAAATGGCCATTAAACCTATGAAAAAGTGTGTAATTTCATTTGCCAAGAGGCAAATGCAGATTAAAGCCACAGGGTAATACCATTAAACACCCACCAAAAAGATCAGTATGAAGACAGGGGTTAGTAAGGATGTCCAGCAACCAGAACTCACATACACGCTTATCAAGGGTGTAAAATATTAATAGCATAATCACTTTGGAAAAGTCTTTGAAACTCCTACCAAAGTAGAACATATGCATTAACCAGGGCACAGCTGTTCCACCCTTAGATACATGCCCAACACAAATGCATATATAAGTTTACCAAATACACACACACACACACACACACACACACACACACAATGTTCATAGCAGCACTGTTCCTAATAGCTGTAATGTGGTAATGATCCAAATGCGGCATATATATGTACAGTGGAGTGTGATGCAGCAAAGAAGAGGAAAAATCATTGCTATGTGCAAGAACATGGATGAATTCTCATGAGCATGGTGTTGACCTAAGAAAGCTAGATGCATAAGGGTGCATACTGTACTGTGCTCCATTTATATAAACTTCAAAACCCAGCAAACAATTCTATGGTGTCAAATATTGTCTTTGAGGAGTGGCAATAATTGGAAGGGGCGCATGGGAAGCCCCTGGAATTGCTGGCAATGTTCTCTTTCTAGATCTGGGCACTGCTTATATCAGTGTGTCTACTCTGCACCCTTGTCAAGCTGTGCAGTTTTGACTGTGTACTTTTATTAATGTATAATTCAATAAAAAGATTTTTGTTTAAAAAAATATAGTGACTATTTATTGAAGAAAAATATTCCAGAGTATACAAAACAATGTAAGTTTGATATTAAAAATATGGAAAATATAGAGACTAAAGTTAAAATCATGTATAAATCTGCTACTGTGTGTGTATACTGTTTTTATTTTTAAATAATCCCTTCCAGGGTTTTTCTCTCTATTCATACATTACGTGTGTGTGTGTGTGTGTGTGTAGGGGTGTGTGTGTGTGTGCGCATGTGGAACATATTGTGTGCGGCATATCGACTTTTATAGCCCACTTTCCTTTTACTTAACAGTGTGTCCAGAGCACTCTCTCTTGCTGTTACATATTCTTCAACACACTTCAAAAGCCTCTGTTCTCCCCACATGGCCACTGCTGCATTTAGCCCATGGCCTTGGCCATATGTCCTTCATCTCAGCACTGCCTAAGCTGCACATCTGCTAAAGCCCAGAGCTAAACCTGAGCCATTAAAAACAGATCAATTTGGATCTAACAGGATCTTACCAACAGTATTTGGCGATGGGTGGCCCCGAACCCAGTATCACTGAACGTTCCCATTGTTGACCTGCGTCAGGAAAGCCTGTGGCATCACCCACAGCAAGAGGCAGCATTTCTTGCATGCAGATCACGTACTGCGCCCGGGTCTAGTCATTTGCTTGTAGAGTAGCAGGAGTGCAAGAATGTGCAAGAGAGAATGCAGGCTCAGGAGACCAAGGCCAGGGCACCAGCTCTGCAGCCCCCAGACGTGACACTCTGGGTGTGCGACCCAGGAGGCAGGGACTCAGTTTCCCATTGGTAAAATGAGTGCAATAAACCCCACCCTGTAGCCCGATGTATGTAAAGTGTTTATAGTAGCACAGGCCAGAGCAGCACATCATACATGATACAGATTTTTATAGGAGGAAATGAGCCTGTCACTTTTTTGCTCCTTAGGGTCAGCCCTGAGCGTGGCTGGTGAGAGCTTCATGTGGATTTCACAGATCTGTAACTTCACACCTTGTGCCCCAGCCACTCAAAGTAGTTTGCAGCAGTTTGATCACAATATGACTTGCTGCACTCTTTTTCTTCTTCCAACCTGGAAGCTACCTTTGCCTCACTCTTCAGCCCCTGCTGCTAATTTTCATTCATTCGCCTTACTGATTTATAGCTCTTCGCCCACTTCCATCTGGATTTGCCATCTCTCCATAGAAACATGCTCTGATGCTCTCCTGCCCTGAGGTCAGGCTAGAGGCCCACCTATGCAGGCTGTGGCCCCCTGGACGTAGCCACATGACAGATGTTATTGCATCTTGTGGACCTTATTAGGTGTCTTCAGACCCTGAGCTCCCTGAGGTGTAACTTCTCATCCTTTTATCCCCAAGACATGGCAAAAGCTACCGCTCATTGAGCTTTGTTAATTGAATGATGTTGTATCTTAATTTCAATTATAAATAACTCTACAAAGTCCAGGAGCCTGAAAGAACAACCAAGTTTTCTCTCCCAACATGGAAAGTGCCTATGTGGGAAACCAAGTCACAGTCTCAAGGCAGCTCAGAGACCAAGAGGGGTTGGAATAATCTAGTATTAATATTTTGGGGCCCCCAGCTGAGGCTTCTTGTCCACCCATCTGACTGTATAGAGGGTTTTGCTCACAGATAAAGGATACTTTGAAGCATGTGGATCACGCTTTGACTCCATAAACACTGGGTGGGTGATGTCCACCTTTGCGCCGGTTAGTGTACTTGTGCCCACATACCAGCATGATGACAGTGTCGTTCCTCGCTCAGGCTAGTATCTTCCACTATGTTGAAGCTGAGTTTTGTAGGCATGTAAGATTGGTCTGTTTCTTCAATTTGATTTTCTATCTCATCTTTACTATGCACTTATTTCATAGCCAAACTCTCTAAAATGAATCTTTTAATTTCTTAATGTCTAAGTTATTGAGAGGTACTTTTCCAAGAGGCATCCATTATAAACTACAGTTTATCACTGATTTTATAACATGAAAAGCTGTTATGATATGGTTCCTAGCCTGAAGAACCTACAATCTGATTAATATCTGAACTTACAAAAAAATTAATGGCAATTTATCATAAGAAATAATCTTGAAGCAAAGAATTATTCAAGTGTGTTTATGATAGTGTTAGTTGTGTTAGTAAAAATAGAGAAATAACCAATACTTGAATTTTTAAATTATAGTGAATTCATTTGCTGCTACTGAAATTATACTTTCAAAGATAATTAATGTTTCTAAGGATAGTTCATTTAGAGAAGAAAAGCGAAAAGAACAAACTCGAAATAGAAGGTCATTATCTGATGTTTCTGTGGAAGAAAAATGATATAAATATTAGTGTTTTTAATACCTTAAATGGATAAGGTATTTTTAAGACAGCAAAGTTGCATTTAAAAAATAATCACAGAACTCTTCTAATGTTATTATCCTGGTCTAGGTTTGTCTTATATTGTTAATAATGGTAAGACTTCCTAACTTATTATAACTAATCTGAGTTCTCTGGCTTCAAGAATTTGGAATCTATGCATACACAGGATGACCAATCCAGCTCCCAAAACATAAATAAAAATAAAAATTTCTGCTCCCTTACTTTATGATTACATCTCATAAATTGTATATGACACTTCAGTTTATAAACAATTGGTGAGGAGGTATTCACATGTCACACTTAACTGCAAGAGTCTGAAAAACATAGGCTATGATGGTTGGCAGAACAATCTCTGGTTTTTGCTAGTTTTCAGTGGATGATGTCTCATTTGGATTTAGCATATAACCCTGTAGGGCTATTGAGACTAGGCTATGCCATTTCCTGCCTCCTGGCTGTTTAATGCTGAAAGGCCCAGGAGAAAGCAGCAGCCAGCAAGGGAAAGATGCAGCAATTTATATAATAGTTGGGCTGGGCCTGGCAAGGCAGGTCTTCCCAGAGCACGTCTCTACTCTGGGAGAGAAAGGAAGCAGTAGAGAAAACATCACGGAGAGTATCTTGTCCCGAAAATATCGGGTTTAGTTCTGACATGCCTACCTATTTGTCTTCTCAGAATTATGTTCACTAATTTGAAAGCAGTTAGGAAATAATCTAATAAGGGTGGAAATAATAGAAATATATTTGGAGACATAAAGTGACATAATATTATCAACTTTTAGTATTTTCAAAGGAATATATCCAAGAAATTCAGTTCAGGATTACATCTGGGAAATAAAAATCATGCCCAAAACATTTTTTATTGGCCAGGGGATGTATTTAATAATATGGTTGTTAAGGCAATTCTACTAAAGGAAGACTATCTCTGCTTTGTGTTAGATACCTTACATCTCATATTTTTCCTTAAGACTTCCTAAAGCACACGATACATCACAAAACTAGCTTAATAATCCTCCCCCACATTTCATGTATTCTTCTTTGGTCATTAATAAAATAAAACACTATGTCAATTCTTTGACCTTCAAAGTCCAGATATGGATATTGGGTGAACTTGAATGTCATGTTACTTGTTGGAAAAAATGGCCATTTTCTTAAAGAAAACGTGAGAAGGGAACCTATCATGTGCTCACATGACCTGAGGGATTGAAACAAAGATGTAAAAGGGCTTGTGGGACTCATCCCTTCATTGTGCTGCCCACTGCACCTGCACCCAGCTACACTGTTGCACATTCCCTTTCTTTCTCCCCAAACTCACTTCTGAGGAGTACCCAAGGCACAAAGAAAGTTTGCTCTGGCCGGGAAAGGGTCATGCGTACATGCACATCAAATAGAACCAGCAGGTACAGATTTCACTCAGACCATCAAGATTTGAAAACAATCTGTTGGATGCATCCCTTCGCCTCTCTTCCGTTTTCATGTATAAGGAGTGGAAAAATCAATAGAGCTGAGGGCAGCAGGATGGAATTATAACTCATCCACCCCCCTTCACTGTATGCAAGATGTAATATGACCTCTATACAGCTGCTTTGCAATTTCCTATCCTTAATCATCCATGCCTTGTCAACGTGACTTCCCCTCCCATCTTACCACAATCCTCATCTTTGCGAGCTGTCTGTTGTTTTATGTCTGCGTTGGCTTAAGTGAATAATCAGTAAACAAAGTGCTGGTTAATATTTTCTCAAGATGGACTGAAGATTAATGTCTGGAGAGAATGGTCCCTGGTGCGGCTGAGATGTCTCCCACCTTGTTGTTTGTATACATGTGTGAGTCCTTCACACACACAGATAGTTGTTTTAATAAATTACTGAGAACCTGTTATCCTATCTACAATGAGGACAGGTGCGACTGTTTGTTTGTTTTCCTGCCATGTGGGTCTAGCAGTGGCCTTTTGCAAGGAGGTTTACTGTCCTGGATGCTAGCCCTTTCCTTGGTTTTGTTTATGTTCTTACACCATCTTTTTCAATGGGTTTAAGCCTGTTTACTATATACTAATATGTTTATCTACTAGTTGTTTCATTATAACATTGTTTCAGAACATTTCAACCATACCCTGTGTCTTTCTTTACTCTGTTCATCTTGTTTTTAATTCTCTTTCCAGAACTTCTCTGGTGCCCAGAGCAGGGCTGACTTTCTACCTGTCGTCCTATTGTCATTGTCAGTAGTATGTCATTTCACCCTGAAGAGTGACAGCATTGAAATGAAAATTATATTAATATTGATCTATTTACCCATAAAGTAATTCATTCTCTATGATTTTATATCCATCTTCTGAGAAACTTTATTTTGGGAAAAGACTGATTTGATAGGCCACTTAATTTAGATCAACTTTTTCCTGTCATGTTTGAAATCATAAAATGTCTAAGTTCATTGTGGCAGCTATAACAAAATACCATAAACCAGGGAGTCTATAAACAACAGACATTTCTCATAGTTCAAGATCAAGTCTCCTGCAGATTCAGTGTCTGGTGAGGGTCACTTCCTGTTCACAGATGGCACCTTGTCACCGTGCTCTCACATGGTGGAAGGGGCTGGGAGCTCTCGGAGTCTCTCTTATAAGGACAATAATCCCATTCATAAGGCCTCCTCCTTCGTGGCCTAATGACCTCCCAAAGGCCCCACCTTCATATCTCATCACCTGGGGGTTGAGATTTCAACACAAGAATTTGGGGGGGACACAAACATCTAGTCCATTGCAGGACCCGGCCCTGAACCTAGCAATAAATACAGAATAACAGGATGAATCTAAATGACAGATAGAGTGAGAAAGGTACTTAAAAGACCTTTAAACTTTTTTGGTCATTGCTATTTACTCAGAATCTGTGTAGAACTCTATACTTAGCAGCAATGATTACTGTATTCCTTATTTCTTCATTTCCCCAATACACACTGTTTATGTTTGCACATAGTAGGTTTGAAACACGGTTCTAAGCATAAGGTTCTGTCAGCGAATATGTCAGATAAACTCCCTGCTGGCATGGTTCTTATTCCAGGGAATAGAAGTAGTGTCACAAAAGGAAAAACTAAATAATAAAATAATTAAACAAAAATAAGGTAATGTTAAGTCTTGTTTAAAAAAAGAGTGATATGATAAACTTGGAATGGGAAACTAGGAAAGTCCCCTCAAAAGAACCAAATGGTAAGTACACCCCAGCCGAAACAATGTCTGAGAAATACACTGCAGACAGAGGAAACAATGGTAAGGTCAGAGTGACAGACAGGGCTAGGGTCTTTACGGGAGGTAGGCATGGCAGAGTTTGGACGTGCCCGAGGGTGGGGTAAGCCTCACATTGTATTGACATGCCATGAAGCACATTAAAAATATTCTAACTGCCATGTACAGAAAACAGCAAAAAAAGGCAAGAAGCAAAGAGCCCAGTCAATGTCTCCTACACTTTCTGAGAGTAAAATGATTAAAGGCTTCAGCTGGGTGGATACAGCAGAGATATGGAGAAGGGAACTTAC
The DNA here is from genome assembly GCA_008750895.1 of Mirza zaza. Lineage (NCBI taxonomy): Eukaryota > Metazoa > Chordata > Mammalia > Primates > Cheirogaleidae > Mirza > Mirza zaza. The sequence continues at coordinate 62,141 of VSMD01008655.1, read as the reverse complement.
TTGGCTGTATTTTGGATGTAGAGTCATCATGACTTGCTGAAAAATTAGATAGAGGAGTTGAGAAAAGACAATGAATCAAGGATGTATCCCCAGAACTGGCTGTTGCATCTGGGTAGACAGCAGGGTCATCTAGCAGGGCAGAAAATGTTGAGGAGAAAAAGAAAAGTTTCATGTTGTCATGTCAGTTCTCAAAGCCCATCAGACTTCCAAGTGGAGATGTTAAACGGAGAGTTGGATGTTTGGTCCAGAAGCCCAGAAATCGGGGTAGAGGTCAAAGCTGGAGATATAAACTGAAGAGTCATTGATGTACAGACTGTGTTTGAAGTCACTGGACAAGAAAAAAAAGATAATCTAGAACACATGGGTCTGGCAAAAGAGAATGTGATTTGAAGAGAACATGAGAGTGGGTGTCACAGAAGTTGAGGGAAAATCTGTTTCCAGAGGTAGAGTGAATCCCTGAGCACCAGTGCCACTAGGAGGCCTGCCGAGATGAGAAGGGGGTGAGACTGCCGGGTCTGGCAACTACTTTTCAAGTGGCTTATGGAAAAGAACTGGCATCCCTGCGGACCAGCGCTGCACGGCAGTCCTCAGCTGTCTGCTCCCATCCTCCCTTCCGGCTGGCTGTGCAATCTTGATTGGATGCTTTTTGAATCCCACTGTTGCTGATTGGATGTTAAAGCTTGTTGCTGATTGGATGTTAATGCTTGTTGCTGATTGGACTCTTTTTGAGTCCTACCAAGGGTATAAAAACAGGAGGAAAAGAAGGAAGAGTGGTCAGATGTCAGAAGTGGGCTGAGCCTGCTGAAGAGATAAAGACTGTTCTCTGGCTCTCCGTGTGGGACTGGGTTCTTTCCCTGGTCAAGAGCTGTTACCCTGGCTGTTCCACAAGAGCTGTAGCACTAGCTGTACACTTTTCCGGAACAGAACAACTTCCAGGAAGTGAAGAGGACTGAATCCCTGATGGGAGAGTGAGGGACAGAGCAGGAGGGGGCCGGTAGCTCCAGGTTCGTTCAGGAAGTTTTCTTGTCCAGTGGAGAAAAGAACTGGGGCTTTTATTGTGTGGAAACAGGAAAGCAAAACAATTTTTTTTAAAAAATAACAGATAGCCAAGAACATACTTGCCTGCAGATAGAAATGACCTGGTAGAGAAGAGAAATTGATGATGTAGAAGACAGAGGTGATGACTTTAGGAGAAGGGGAGGTGACAGAGGTAGAGCAGATATGAATGGTTGGCCTTTGATAGGGAAAAGGACGTGAAATCCTTTGAAACCCAAGGGAAAGCAGAGATATGGGCAAACTCCACCAACCTAACAGCTGGTGGCAGTGGTAGCAGTAAGATGAGGCCGTTCCCCTCCATTTCCTCCTATTTCCTTAACAAGGCATAAGACAAGATGCGCACATACAAGGTTTAGGAGGTGCTACGTGGTCGGGGTTTAATGTGGACTATTGTGATCTGACCGAGATCCGGACGTCCTAAGGTGACTTTATGCCTGCGTTCCAGGACTGATGGGATTAGAATCTGCTCAGCGCGCTGTGTGTCCATCACGAAAACCCCCCCCCGTCATAGAGCCCAGTGGTGCCTATCCCAGGTGTTAGTGAGGTCGCCAATCAATGCTCTGCAGGCTTGGCCCCATCTGCATTTCCAGTATTTTCTCACATTTCTCCACCTTGCTACGGGTTTCTTACTGTTCTCCATTCTTCTCTGGAGCTTCACTCTTTCAGGGCCCTGCTCCCATCATTTTCCTGGCTGGAATATTTGTATCTTATTATACTTCTGGAAGTGAAACAGGCCAAATCTTTTCATCCTGTTCAAATTGTACCTTTACAATGACACCTTTCTGATGACTTCTCTCCCCCCTCCATTCTAAATGAATGAATAAGTTCTATCTAGGGACACCCCTAGAACATTCAATCATTCATTCATCCACTCATTCATTCAACAAATACTTATGGACCATCTGCAATGTTCTGGGAGTATGAGTACACCATGTGGGCTCCAGGAACACACACTGGCCAGCAAACCAACATGGCTCTTGCAGCTTACAATCTAGAAAAAGAGCTGTGGCAGCAAAGGTACCCCCAGTAGTGAATTTGCCGGCTTCATTTCCTTATTATTAGCTAGTCAATGTCCACCCAGCATAACCTATGTTTTTCTGACTCTTGCAGTTAAGTGTGCATGTGAATACCTCCTCCCCAATAGTTTATAAACTGAAGTGTCATATACAATTTATGAGATGTAATCATAAAGTAAGGGAGCAGAACTTTTCATTTTTATTTATTTTTGACTTGGGAGCTGGATTGGTCATCCTGAACAGTGCATTGTGAGCCAAAAGTTGAGTGTGATTAGAGTGAGGTTCTAGAAGGACCATAGGTCCCTGGCACCCTCAGAGCCCCATGTGGCTCTATTCAGCTATTTTTAAATAAGAAAGTACGGCTTTGTAGTTCTAAGCCACTGGGAATTTAAGTATCCTGTTATACACATTTGTATCTACTAAAATAAGGGCTACCAATCAAAAAATACAGGATGCTCTAGGGACATATAAGATGATTCACTCTAATGATTTAGAGGAGTTTTTCCAGAGTAGCAGACTTCAAGTTTCAATCAAAAGAAAGATTAGTGTTCAATGAAATCATAGAAGAAAAATACTTCAGGTGGTGGTAGGGGGGAGAGTATTATGAAAACCCTGAAATGGGAGAATGCAGCACTTCAAGGGTCCAAAGATGGTGGCTTTAGCAGGGTGAGTGAGGAGCAGAGTGCCTCTGCACAAGCCTAGACAACAGGCAGAGGCCGGATTATCCACAGCAATGTACACCATGTGGAAATGTTGGTCTTTATTCTAGAAAGAAGTGGGAACTAATGAAGGCTTTTATGCAAGTATTCCAATGCTTAGAACTGAACTTTTAAAATGGCATGCTTATTGCAGTGGGGAGGATTTACTGGGGATGAACAAAAGTCGGTGCAGGAAGGCCAGCTAGGTTAGCCAAGGTTATCCCAGTGCTACCTGCTCCAGGGCAGGAGGCCTGTCAAGAATGGGCAAGCTCAAGATCTACGTGGGAGGTGAAGCCTGTCTTCCCTGCCTTGTGTTGAGCACTGGGGATAAAGGAATGGGTGGGGTTCGGTTTCCTATAGATTTCCCTTAGATGCCGTTTCCCTTCTCCTATATTTTCTAGATATTTGCATATGTCATTTACCTCCTCTACTACATCATGGGCTCCAAGACAGTAAGACTGCATTTTACACATCATGTGTCTTCTTCCGCACCCAATGCGGTACCTTCTTCACAGTTGGTGCTCAATACATATTTATTGATTTAGTTAACAGAGGAATGAATAAGCAATGGTTGCATAATTCTTCCCAAAGGAATCCAATGGTGATTGCAGAACTTGGTGGAAGGCTCCTTTGAGAATTGTTTATTTGCTGACTTTGTTGATATTTTTAGCTAATGCAGCATAGTCCGGAAGGGTAGGTCTGATTTTGCAAATTCATGTGCCTATGAAAACAGTCCATATTATGGAGTTATAAGTATGAGCAACAGGGATGGTGAAATCTATGTTCTCTGGCAAATGCAGTGTTTGAAAAAAAAAGGTACAACTTTCACCCACTTGCTCTTTTGCAATCATGTAGCAATAACTGCAGAAGGGTAGTGGCTCTTTCTCCTTTGTAATAATGTAGGTTTGAGTAACAAGTTTTGAGTAACAAATGATTTCACTATGTTTGTTTAATTACTGTGGGTGGATTATCAATTGATTGCTCTTTTTAAGTACCAGGAAATGAATGTAGTAAACACAGAAAGACAACTCCATCACAAATTATGGGAATTCATAGTGACTAGTAGAATCAGATGTTTTATGCTTAAGAATGTAATTCCTGAGGAGTGTACTCAATTCCCAGTGAGATGTTCCGTGGTGGTTCAGAAGCCCAGGGGAAGGTAGGTCTACACTCAGAAGAACATGAGGCTCCACTGTCTGCAAGGCTTCTGTGACGAATGGAAACAAGAATGCATCAAGCCACCACAAATGGGCTGCTCAAACAACATTCTTTTAGGAATTCATAATTGATTCCAAATTTCAAGAGCTTATTCAGCATTTTGAATAGTGAAGATCTAAGGGACAAAAGCCACTTTCATAAAAGGATGAGGAAAGCCAGCAAGCCCACCAAAGGTCTACAGTAAACTCAAAATACGAATAAGTTGTAATACTTTCAGTTAATGAGTTAAAGATTGGGTGACTTTAAAGATACACAGGGTGGTTTCCAAGAGGTGTGGAAAGATACTGTTCTTTTCCAGTAAGCCACTTATTTTCCACTTACAAATAACTGTTGACAGCCTATCACAAATCAATCTGTCTTAAAAATTTCCTGGAACATGGTAAAATACATGATTTGTTCAAAAAGACATGAATGTATGCATTCTCTCCCCCAGCTCCCCATCACACCCCCAATAAATAAATTTTAGGAAGTCAAAACTCTCTTACCACTAAGTTCCTATTTGTTAATCAGCAAATTTATTTAAATAACTCATAAGTTATCAGAATAACTGTGTCATCCCATAAAACTGATAAGAACCACTTCTTTAAAAATGGGCAAATTTGGAACTTATTTTATGTTCCTCCTCTTCACATGATTGCTTTATTTTTCCACCTCATTTCATGGATGCCTGAATTAACTATTTGTCATTAAAAAAATATCTTGACTATTCAGATGCCATTTTCCCTCCTTTCCATAAATAATTTTTTAAAATTAATAATTCATTATACATTTACTGTAGAAAATTCAGGAAATGCATAAGGATATAAAAAGAAAATACCTGAAATAAATTACCTGAAATCTTATTTTGAAGACTTTGTTCCATTGTTTGAATTTTTTCTTATTATTTTATGTATATTTGAGGTAATAGCAATGACTGAATACCCTTCTTCAGGCACTGAGGTATATATTGCACTTTCATTACCTGATTTATACCTTTAATTGTCATGACAACTGTGCATTAATTGTGTGATTTTTTATTGTGTGTTTTTAACATTCTACCGTATATTTTCTCTACATCATTAAAAATCCTTAGTAAACATTATTTTTAATGCCTGTGTATTTTAGGGGATGGAATTACCATAGCAGGTTTATGTAACTCATAAACAATTGGATGTTTTCAATTTTTCATTAATGTAAATATTTTCACTGACTTTAATTGTAATACAAATATTATTATGATGATGAAATTATAGTAGCTACATCTTTGATATAAATCCTCTTATATGCTGTGCTTCTGACTACAGAGTTAAGATAGAGTCCCAGAAGTGAAATGCAGAGAGATATAGACAGTATTTTTTAAAGGGGAATTTTTATAGCAAAAGATATTTTACTTAGACCGGATTGTTTCCTTTCTTTAACTTGCATTTGTTGAAATGTAAATTAAGAACTAAAAATTAGTTAATTATTCAGACATTTTTCTAAATAAGCCAGCAAGAATGAATTCCAGCCACCATAAATGGGATGCTGAAAATATTATTGGATATTTGCCTCTAGTCCTGTTCTGGTTTTACTTCCATTCCCTATGGAAAGTAGAAAAATCACAAATAGAGCTCATCATTCTAACCATCTTCAACCTCTGAGGCAGCCAAAGGCTGTGCTGCTTGCCCTGTGCAATGGGGAAGAAGTGGGAAGCACTTTGGGTGGTGCCAATGTCCATTGGAGACTCCATCAGAGGCAGCTCTCTGCATGAGCCAGCACTGGGTGTCTGGAAGTCAGAGCTGGGGCTGTCCAGCATCTAAGAATGCTTCAGTCATGATCCTAAAGGACAATGTTACGATCAGAGTAAACCAACACCAGCAGCATTTGGTCAATATCCGGGAGCATCTCTCTGACTCGTGAGTGCCTTTGATGGACAGAGGGCTGATTTGGGGGCCACATGTTAAACCTCTGGCTTATTAGGTTGCTGACAACATTGCCTTTTTTCTCTTCCATCTCTTCCTTGCAAGTGAGGACTGTGATGTGTAAGATAGGAACTTAGTATAGATGAGCTATAACTAAGCCTCCATTTGGGGAACCCAAAAGAGGGAAATCAGGTTTCATGAGAAAAATTTGAAAACAATTCTCATCAATTTATCCCACTTCACCCTTACGAGAATCACCTAAAATATTGAGTAAAATTGAGAATTTATCACTGAATCCTAAATTAGGCATATGTAAAAACAATGAAAAACAAAATGATTAAATGATTGATAAAGCTTGAAAAGGCATAAGAATAAGTATGAGAAATTTTACTCACATCAAACAATGGAGTGATAGGAGAAATCTTGGAAAGATTTTAGGTTTGATTGACACATGGAAAGTCGTACATATTTAATGAACACAACTCCATGAGTTTGGGGATAAGTATCCATCCAAGAAACAAATTTGGTAAAGTGTTTTGAATATTTGGGGAAATATTCAAACTGTTAGCATATGTCAAACCCAACTCATTTTATGAGAAGAAAAATATAGATTTACAGGTTTATTGAAGTGTGATTGACACATAATAAACAGCACATAGTTAAGCTGTACAACTTGGTAAGATTTGGCACACGTATATACCCACAAACTCCTACCACACTTAAGGTAATGTGTGGCCCATGAACCCTGAAAGCTTTCCCCTGTCCCTTGGTACTCCCTCACCCTACATCCCAGGTAACTACTGTTCAGCTTTCTGTCACTACTGATCATTTTGCATGTTCTAGAATCGTATATAAGTGGAATCATATCATGTGTAGTCTCTTTTGTATGGCTTCTTTTTCTCTGCATAGTTATTTTAAGATTCATTCATGCTTTAATGGAAAACAATAGCTCATCCCCTGTTATTGCTGAGTAGTATTCCATTGAGTAGATTAATTTTTAACAGATATTGTGACTCTTAAATTCATATTTATTAATGCTTCATAAGAGAATAAAACACGATCCATGTACTATTATGAGCTTTCTCCTCCCTCTACCAAGTCAACACATTTTTCTGTAGCATCGCTCTTCTTATTTGAAGAGATGCTGCTCATGGCAGATCTTACTCTTAAAGTCAGATGTTATGAGAAAGATAAAACACAAGCATTCATCCACTGCCGGCCTTGAATTTACACTGCTTTCCTCTATGTGTGAAGTTCATCTCAGTCTGAGACTCTGTCTTTCCTATCTGGCGGGGCCAGTGTAACGCTCTGTGGGAGAGGGGCTGTCACCGTAGTAACCGAAAGCCACGCGGATGAGATTTCTCTGGTCAGAGTCAACAATAGTGGCAGCAAATGCAACCTCAAATAGGGAACAATGTTTATGGCTAGAAAATGATAAGTAATAAGACATTTATTAAACCTCATGTATCTGGTATTGTACCATATAATTTATGTGCTACACTTTATTCTTTCACTTGAGTCTCCCCAACAGTCTACATACAACTTGCAATTTTACATCATGGTTATTTCCTTTAACATTATACTGTGTGCAACTTCTGTGTCACTGACAAATTCTTAGAAAACATCTAAGAGACTTTATTATTGAGACTATACTTATAGATAGGAAAAAGAAAAAGACAAGTTAGTAGAATTTTGATTCTTCTAAAATCCCCTGTGACGTACCTTATGGTTCCAAGTAAAAACAAAAAAACATTTTGGGAAACTTTGGCTGAGAGAATATGAGCTAAGGAGAACAGAAAGCCACAGAGGTAAGATCAGAATGTGGTTGACGGCTGTGTTAACTGGCAAAAAGGAATCCATTGCACTAGTGGGAGGAAGATGGTGCTCACATGCGTGAGCACCCAGCCAGATCACACTGATCCTTGACTGATGGCTGTAAATTCATCTGCACAGTTGCAACATCTGCTAGGGCCAGAGACGTAAGAAAGACCAGGAGCTGTGCACCACCTTTCTAGCCTGCATGGTTCATTGGTCTCCTGGGAACTTGGCCAACTCACAGAAGTAACTTACCCTGAATCAGACTGTGAAAACCCCATCAGTGTTCTGAATAGTTTAGACTACCTCTAGTTTGTGGTCACCTGCATTAGGAAGATAATCCGGTCCTCCTGTATTATGTCAGTAAACACTCCCAGGAACTGAAAAAATGCTATTGATGTGGGTGATCTACTATAAGCCCACAAATTAATTTTTCTAAAATTTTATTTTGTGAGGAGAGGGACACAAATGTCTCTTTAGTCTGGGTTGAGGGCATGCATGGTGCTAATGTAGCAAAATCATCGGGGATATGTCACCACATGGCCTCAGTAGGAAAGATGGGTGGCGAGAAATGGGAGCAGGAGCAGCCAGTGTGCCTGCAGGGTCCAGGTCAGGCATCTGTCTCTGTAAGGAGGGAATCCAAAACATCTCAGGTCTATTTTATGCAAATATTTGCTCCAAAGAAATAAGACTCCAACCTATAGCCAGTGCTTTGATTGACTCTACCAATTCCTTGCTAATTATTTAAACTGCTTGTCTTGTCTCCAAATCATGAATTCATTAATTCGGATAACAGACAATTTCCACATTTAGAGAGCTGAGATTTTCCCCAAGGTCTATGTTGTAGTTGTAGTTGTTTATTTGTTTTTGTTTTGTTTATCTGTAGCTGGAATCTAGCTGCCTAGCATTGCCACCCATTGGTCTAAGTTTTGTGCCTAGGAGTCAAGCAAAATGTGTGTGGGCCATCTTCTTATCTCACTGTCAGGCTAAACATTCTGAAGCTCATTTCCCACTTGTCAGTTTTGTTTCCCTTCACTGTAGTAGTCACTCCCCCCTTAAAGTTCCTCCAGTTACTAACATGCTCTCCAGGATGTGCTGTTCTGAACACACACTCCAGCGTAGCATGACTGTCAGAGAGGAGAGTTCCTCTCAGTTACCGCCCAGGGAGGGAAGAGTGCATTATGGTCTACACTAAGGAATTTCTGGCCTCTAACCACAGACCCCCATCCTATGTGTCCCAGACCTTCTTTTTTGCATAAGGACCCCCTGCTTATTCTCATTAAGCTGCCACTTGTTGCCTGGGTTGCAGGGGCCCATCTGCTGCAGTGCATCTGAAATGGCTTGGGGTTCTGACTCTGCCATCCATTGTATTTGCCATCCCTTGTATTTTGGGACTCATAGATTGGAGGAAATATCTTCCATCTTTGCTTCAAGTCATTGATAAAAATGCCAAACAGAGGACAAACTAAAGACTGTACGCTGCTCTTCATACTGACATTAATTCATTAGTTGATGACCTATGGTTATTTAAGACACTGTTGATTAATTCTCTCACTGTCCTAGTATTTTGGCCAAAGCTACACTCACCACAGGGTGGGAACCACATCTCCCCGTCTTTGGATCGCTAATACCGACCAGGGTGATGAGCATGTGGCAGGGATTTAAAATAGATATTGGGTGGACAAGATGCTTGTCAAAATATTTTATTTAACAATGTCATCTAGTCCCTAAGGGTATTACAGAAGACCCTGTTCTGGCTGACTGGTGTCCAGATGATCACCCATTAAAACATTTGCATGAAGTCTGAGTCTGTAAGTCACCACACAGCCTCACTAGAGAAGACACGTGGCTGGGAACGGGCGCAGGAGCAGGCGGTACTCCTGCAAGGCCCCAGAGTGAACCAAAAAGATCTCAGATCTAATGACTAACTCGTATCAGAGTTAGTGAATTCATGATTCAGGGTATAAACCAAGTAGTTTAAATAATTAGCAAGGAAAAGGGAGAATCAAGAAAGAAATAATGTCATGAGGACTCATTCTTCTTGACTCTTAATTATTATTATGGGTCTTAATTATTGTTGCTTTCTCTTTAGGTGTTCACAGGCCATAACTGTAACTTAACTGTTCCAATTCTGGCCATCTACTGTAATCCACGAATCCATAGTTCGTCTTCAGCAGATCTTCTTTCATTTCATGCTTATTGAAAGATCGTTCTATCACTCTAGTCTTCCGTAAGTTTTCCCTTCTCTCTCTAATTTTGAAAGATAACAAAGCCGCTTCAGGGATCACATTTGCAAAGGTTTTCTGTTTCCAAGGCTTTGTTTAGGGGGCCCACAAGCCGTCCACGTGCTTTGCCCATGTTGGATTTCCAGTCACCTGACATTGACCCTGAGCTGACCTTCCATTTGTATCAGCAGTTCATTATTTTCAAGATTATTGTCATGTTGGAAAGAGAGAGAGAGAAAGGAAGAGAGAGAGAAAGAGAAAGAGGAAGGGAGGAACGAAGCAATGAAGGCACAAAGGAAGGGAGGGAGGGAGGAGGCAACTGCATTGAATACTCTACAGCGTTGTCTATAGCATGTTCCGCCATCCCAGGAGACAGGTGCTGCTATTTCCTGCTCAGCAGTGGTGACCTTTTGAGGCAAATGGAGGCCAAGGGACTTGTCTAAGTGGAACAGGGAAGGGCTTAGCTTTCAGATTCCAGAGCCAATGCTTTAAATTCTCTTCTAGTTCTTCTCTTGTTCACTTTCCTTTTTCTTGTGTTCTCTTCTTTCCAATGGACTCAGCAATCAGCTCTCCATTCTTCACCAAGAATTTATTAACAATTGCCTTCTTTCTCCTTTTCGTCTTCCGGACTCACAGAAACACTGAAAGATTCCCATTCCTCCCCACTCTACCCTGTGGTCCACAGTGATGACCTACAGTTTTTAGCAGCACACTGGCCTTCGTTCAACTCACACACGGCCCCTATCTGTCCCCACATTGTCTTGTCCTGGAGATAGAGAGGTTTGTCCTGGGGTTACCTGGGCCAAGGATGGGGAAGGGCTGAGGGAGGGAAGGGCAGAGTCAGGTGTTAGGAGCATCTGAGTGCAGAAGAAAGGATACTATGTGGCTAATGAGGAGCTCCTTTTCCATGGGACAGGGAACAGGTTTCCATTTACAGAGGGAAACACTGAACAAAGGCCGCATTCTTCTTGTCGCATAGGCATAGTTTAAAGCCCACATTCATTTCTTACCACAGCCACCCAAGCAAGCTGGATCCCACACAAACGTGCCTTCTGGACAGGAAGTTTTTATGAACGTTTTAGGGAAGACAATAAAAACAAGAACAAAATCCAAAATGGCTGGTGGAGTCTGAAATCTCAACAATCTTGAGATTCTCATGCATTTTGAGACCTTCTAAAACAATACGAATATTCTCCTTGGTAAGTCAATCAGAAAACTCACTCTTTGAAAAAAAAATACTCTGTTTTTCTCAAATTGGAGAACTGAAATAATGGATAATGTCTCTGCTCTTAATTTCTCTAAGCAGATGAACTCTAGAATGCATGCAGCTCCCATCACATCGGGTTAGCAGCACAAGGATAGTGGAATACATGTGAATTCCAGCTTGCAGGGCACCCAGACATTTTCCTTCATTCACTGAAGAATTGCTAACACCAGCCATTAAGAAGAGGAAATGCCAATTTCCTCTTCTTAATGCCATTTATTTATTTTCAGTCCCAAGGATCTCACCAATTTGATGTAGGAGGTTAAGCAAAATGGGAAAAAAAATTATTCTTAGCCTTCATTGTAACTAAACTTAATGGTTCCACAACAATAAAATGGAGTAGTAATGTTATGGATAGTATTGTCTTTACCGAAAAGCTAATTATAGAAGGGGAGGTTACTAAAATACATTTTGCTAAAAAATTTCATAGTATAATTGATCTTCTTATTAGCTCTTATTATATTCTATAAAATCACCATGAATACAGAATTAACAAATACTGAACCATTTCTCCCAGGAGAAATCCAGGGTTAGTTTCCTTCAAGTCTCTGGTCATAATATTTTTATCAACTGATCAATACATAGACTTCTTTTATGTGTGTTTCTTTTTAAAGACAACTTATTTAATATATATCATTTATTCATTAACACCAAACTCACAGCCAACAGCACTATAGCTCATGCCTGAACACAGCTTATCCGACAGCTGTACTTCCTGTGTGAGGCACGGCACAGCCTCCTTGCACGAGGAACATTAGGTAGCCCTTCAGCACTGTGTTGGGGACAACCATATTACCTACAAAAATCACACACATGGGGAAAACGTGGCACTAAATAGACCAAAATAAGAACACTCGTTTACGTTAGGAGAAGTGAAACAAGAAGACATAGTGTTACCTTGTTCAACCTCAGCAGGGGACTCAAATTTTGGTCACTTCATATATGTTCATGAATAGCCTTGAAAACACCATGAGTACTGGTTTGGGGGTTACAAATAAATTTTAATGAGTAGGCACATTTGCAAATACAGAATCTATAAATAATGAAGGTCAACTGTACTTCTGAAATTATCATTTAAAGCATTTATATTCTGTATTAAATTGTTCTTTTGCTGATACCAACACTGTTACTTATGAGTATCTCAACGTTTTTTATGTAACTTATTCTTTTTAGAAAAATCCTTTGGAATTTTGAAAAAAAATTCCTTTGATTATTACTCCGCAGACTCACCCTCTAATTCACCGAGGATGCCATTTTGTGTTGTTGTTAACATGTAAATCAAGAGATGGAAAAGAAACTGTGACAGGTGCTGTCTGTGCCCGTACCCACAGTCCCTCAATGCACCCTGAATAGAATTTGCAGACATGCTTGAAGCTGTCTTTGTTTCTTTGCATGAAAACATTCTCTGTCCAAAGGAATATGCAACACACACACACACACACACACACACACACACACACACACGGCAGACAGGAAGCAAAGCAGACTTAACCCATCACAAATAACCAAATGCTCCAGCTCCTAACCCCTGGGTGGGACAGTTTTGAGCCAGGTTCCACATCGCCTCTCACAGTGTCCCAACAAGATTATTCCATGTTGCCTACAACACACACGTGTTCAGTGATGCCCCCAGTATTGACTGTCTCAAAACCCCACTCTATGGATTGCCTCTCACAGCAACTCCAATTACTCAAATCCTTGAATCAGGTTTTGCTTTTATGGACACTCAAATGCAAGTAGAATTTTCCCTGGGAATACTAAAGAAGCAACTTGCATTTCTGCAGACTTGTTTGAGTGGCCAGGTAGGGCCACAGCGGGGCCTACTGAAATGGGGTCCAACTGGATACCAGCCCTCGTTCTGCCATTACTCAATTCCTTCCTGCCTATGTTCATTGTTTCCTATGACTCCTGTAACACATCACTGCAACTGGGTTGCTTAAAACAACGAAAATGTATTCTTTTAGATGAAGCAGAGCCTTTCTCTGAAGGCTGTAAGAAGAGAGATTCTGTCCCATGCCTGTGTGACTGGCATTCCTGGTGTTCCTTGGCTTGTAGATGTGTTGCTACGATGTCTCTTTCTGTCATTAGGACATTCTCCCTGTGTGTCTGTGTTGATGTCTTTTTGCCTCTTATAAAGACACCAGTCATTCAATTAGGGTTCGCTCTAAGAGATCGTCTTAACTTGACTACATCTGAATAGACTCTATTTCCAAATAATGTCACATGTGCAGTGGGTTAGGACTTAAACATACCATTTTGGAGATGTGATTCAACTGACAATGGTGCCTTACAACTTGTATCTATGAAATGTAAATGTTTGACAAAAAGATGATCTCTGAGGCCCCTTTTAGCTCTGTGGTTCTATAATTTAGACTTTAATGATGAGTATAACTGTTGTTGTTATTGTTCCTTTTCTCTTTACTCTTACTTTCTCTTATCACCCCAGAATAATCTAATTATGGTTTTGTCTACAAATAAATATACATGTCACTGCATATGGATCAAATTGATGTCTCTTAAAATAATCATATTTTCAACCCTAACCATTAAACTCTCCAATCCAACCTAAGATACTCCTTTAACATTTATAAAATATTTTTAGATCACTGGGTGAAAGCAACAATTACTAATGACATGAATTTCCTAAGGGACAATATGTTGCTAAAGACATGTTGCTCAGGAACAATCAAATAAAAAATTAATGTAAGAATTTATTATGCCCCAAATTCAATGTGGGTTTGCAAAGTTCAGGGTACCTTCCACAGGGTTTAATTTGCGTTTCCTGCCAGAGAACATGTATTAATGGGGCTGACGGTATTTTATTTTTCTCTAAGCTATAATGTATTCGGTACAACTACAGTACTGTTGACTGGAAATGAAAACAACAGATACAAATAATATCATTTACCCTGAGGAGCAAAGCTTTAGAAAGACTGCTCTCCTGAAGGTTGTTTTCTTTCTGATTGCTTGTTTTGTAAGATTTTTACTTTTTTTTTTTTTAACGTTCTGTTCATGCAACAGCAGCCAATGGAAATAAAAGTAAATTGCCCTGTGAAGGAGGTAAACAAGCTGGCTACAGCTCTGTGCAGCAGGGCTCCAAACCAGCTGATGGGCAAGAACAGGCCTGGATTCCAGTCCCTGATAGCGGCAGAGCAGGAGCGCTGAGCCCCAGGCCATTAAAGCCTTTGGGCTTCAGTGACAGGAAGTCACATACATGTGGTGTCATTTTAAGCTGCTGAGAGAGACAGATGCACCCAGATCAATATCACTGCGTAGTATCAAAGGCATATTGTTATCTCACCGGGCGTTTCTGACCAGGGAGAACAACACAACTCTTATTCCATCGGAACATGAAGGAGCCTCCGGGGTCTTTTCCCTTTTTCTGATCAAAGGGCTGAGATAAAGGCTTAGCAGGTGACTGGGATCTTATATTTGGAAACTTCCTTCAGCTCAAAGATATTATGGCTATTTTAATCTAGTTATATTGCTGTTGCTTATTGGTTTCTGCATAGAGAGGCTATTTATGAGCTAATGACCGCAGTAACTCTTCCGACCTTTTCTGACTTTCAGGAAGAGTGGAATGGTTCATCTGTTTTATGTACTGTGGAGGAAGCCCATTGGCATCCTACCTGTAGCATTTGTATGCAAGTTTAAAATGCTCATTAAACTCTTTCTCAAGATGGACAATTAAATATCACCACTGCTAGTGCGAGAATAAAGAGAGGGATGAGTGAACCTCCTTCCAGAAGTTACCCAGGCAGAGGTGAGCTGAGAATTCAGGTGATCTACTCTAAAAGAAAAAGAACTTTTTTTCTTTTTATATTAACAGGATAATTGGCCCAATTTTCCACTTCACACTGTGGGTAAACACTCAGCTAGACACCTCCAACAGGAAGCTTTTCCATGGCATTCCTATTTTCAGCGGGTGCCTCCACCGTCTGACCATATGGCATTGTAGTCACAGCCAACGGGAACGCATGGGCCTTTCCTGTCCCGTGTAATGTTCTGCAGCTACTTCAGCAGGTGGTGGGAAAAGGTCTTATTGCCACATGCCTGGAAAGTGAAAAAGTAGCAAAAAAAAAAAAAATGATATGCCTTTTAAAAGCTGGAGATTAAATGAGATCACTTGGATCTCCAAAGGGAGAAACAGCAGAGAGTGCTCGCTCAGTCCCAGTTCACTCTGGCGCCCATACTGCGAACCACAACATCACAGTCATAACTCAAGTCAATTCGGATAGAGGGCAGGTGGCTTCTGAAGTAGCTGTGTCCCAGAATCATAAATAGATGTGCTTTTCTGATGCGGTTGAAAACTTCTCCATCACTCACGTTATGTTCCTTAATATGTATCTTTTCATTAACCTACCTACACTGTTGACTTGTTTTGGTAAGAACAATTTCAAAAGGGTGAAAATCTGTGGAAACATTATGAGAATGATACTCCATGTGCTGTGATAATAACATTTAGTGCCTTTCTCCTGGCATCATCACTAAGCACAGAATGCTTGTTATAATGTTTTTATTTTCTTACAAAAAATTTTGGTAAGCGAAGATAGGCCAACAATTTACTTGTTAAGTATTAAAAATACATTCCCAAGGACTTACTTTGAGTAGTTCAAGGTTTCCAACCTGAACTGGAAAATGGGCTTACAGCCAGCACCTGCTAATAATGTTCCCAGAGCCTAAAGCTCCACTGAACAGCTACGCACAGGACATAATTTTGGGTGCCCATTAAAATATTTTAAATTCCCCAAATCTGGACTTTAATGGTTCACATATTCTCATGTCACTTCCTCTGCCCAGTGATTTCTACTTCAGAGAGTCTTTTAAATGTTAATTAATTAGATAATGTGTTCATGCTGTACCTTTAAGTCCAACTCACAATTGGATCTGGCATATGGTGCCAAAGGAATCTGTCCCAAGACACTACTGAAATGCACACAGCACCTCAGAAGAACCCTTCCCATGTGGTCCCGTTCCCTGCAGCAAATTAGCAGAAGTGCACAAAGGGAAAGTATCTAAGAACTAAAGATGCTAAAAGCGGCTGTAAGCTCAGGAGAGACTTTACAAAAGGAGAAAACATGTTTTTCATCTTTCATCATTAGCCTTTGTATATACATAAGGAGTTGTTGTATTTTGCTGGAAAAGCCATGCTGTTAAATTGGTTCATTCACTTATTCATGAAACAAACATAAATTGAGTTGGATGAGGGCCAACGATTTTGCTAGGAGCTGAGGAGCTTGTGGTAAGACACGGCCCCCGCCTTCCAGGAGTACAGAGTTTAGTGAGAAAGACAGTGAGAGGAGTAACGCAAATATAATACTATTTCATTTAAATAAATTGCACATGATGAGATGTGCAAGTGACGGATGGTACGGAGCGTGGTCCAGACCCCCTCCCCACAGGCAGTTGTCGCCCGGCCCCGGGAGCGCCGGCTGTTGAAGGCTCCCCACCAAAGCCCTCACCAGGTTCCACCTCTGATGAAGGCGGCTGCCATGGCCCAGATTCACCCCTTCCCTGAGGCAGCCCCATCCAGCGACTGGTCAGTGCAGGTTTATGGGAACTCAGCCCCTGGCATTAACTCAGACAACTCTCAAGGACCATCCCACCGCCACACTCCCTGGGAGATCTGCTGAATCTCTGTTTCAACTGCATTAACGTCTGCTCAGCCCTGCTTCCTGACTCCCAGGCGGTGCTGCTCCAGCCACATCCCCAGTGCACTTCTGTATGCAGATTCTCACCGTCTGCTTCCTGGGGAACTTAACCCATCAGAGTTATTGCCAAAGGCAGCCAGCAAACGCAGCCAGTCACCTCCCTAGGAGACCCTTCGCCCATGGTGTGCAGAGCACGGATAGCCCCTGGTATGCAGTAGTGTGCAAGTGTTAGAACTTCTAGGTTCTAACACTATCTAGGCTGAGATAGTGGTGGGAGGGGATCCACGGGCAGATGGTGTACCATAAACCCTAGGGCAGGAGTCCCCAGCCTTTCTGGCACCAGAGACTGGTTTCATGGAAGACAAGTTTTCCACAAACCTGGAGAGGATGTGTGTGGTGCAGAGCTCAGGTGGTGAAGCATGGCTCCTTGCCGAATAGGCCACAGACTGGTACTGGGCCACAGCCTGGGGGTTCAGGACCACAGCCCTAGGGGATGTGTAGCAACAACAACTGCAGACATTTTGGTTATGACAAATGAAGGAGGGGAGTTGCTACTGGAATCGGGTGGGCAGAGGCCAGGGCTGCACAGTGCACAGGGCAGCCCCACAACACAGAACGGGCAGGCTCCAGATGTCAATGGTGCCGAGGCTGGCAAACCTTGCTCTCTCTTAGAGAGAGAAAATGGAAGGCTGGGAGTGTTTGATTTAAGGTGAGTGGGGGCCTCTGTTATGATTGGATGTCTGTGTTCCCCCAAAGTCATATGCTGACACCCTCACCCTCAATATGATGGTCTTTGGAGGTGGAAACTTTGGGAGGTGATTCCATTTAGATGGGGTCATGAGGATGGAACCTCTCTGATGGGAGCTTTGCCCTTATGAGCAACAGGAAGAGACACTAGAGCACAGTCACAGCCTCTTTCTCTGCTTCTGTCTATCCCTCTCTCCATTGTGTAAGGATATAGCACACTATCAGAAAGGTAGTTGTCTGCAAACCAAAACGAAGGTCTCTACCATGAAACAAATTGACAATTGACCAGCACTTTGAACCTGGACATCCCAGCCTCCAAAACTTGGAGAAATAAATGTCTTTACCTGAAGCTCCCCCGTCTATGGTAAATTTGTTATAGCAACGCGAGCTGACTAAGACACCCTCCTTGTCAAAATATGCGGATTATCCTCTTCTTCAGCTAGTGGGCAGGAGAAGCTGAGAATCCGAGGCAGCAGTGTCTTGTCAGGGTCGTGGGGCCCCAGCGGAGACTGAATTCTTAACACAGCACAACTTCCATGCTCAGGGCTCTGATTTCAAAATGGTAAGGCCCTGAACACGAGGGTAGAGACACCTGGACTTAGAAATCTTGAAGCCCTAGATGCCCTGAGCTCTGTGAACCTGCAGAAGTGGCGTGAGTGTCCCTGCAGGGCTGGCACTCTTGCCTGTTGAAGCCCATGAGTGCTCTCTGCCTTGCAGGACAGCCCCACTACCTGCTCTCAGCATCTGACCCCAAGTCTCCTTCTGGTCACAGCATGGCCCGACTCGGAAAGGGCAGTGTCTGCCAAGGGAGGAAGGGACTTTACAGAGAGGGATTCCAGGACTAGCCAACCTTTCCAGCAGGAGCCAGGAGACTTTTGAGAGGTTAGACTCTGAGGGTGTTAAATCAGTGGGGACGTGGAACTTTGAGTAGGAAAAGACCAAGTCTACCGACATGAGCAACTCCTGTTATATGAGGTTAGCACCGTGGCAAGGACCATGGTGAGTGGGCCAGGGCTGTGAGGGCTCTGGGATGCTTGGAGAAGGTGAGGGCTCTCACCGAGGGGGCTGCGAGTGCCGGAACTGCCATGGCAGTTGGAGAGAGAGGAGAAATGCTCCACGGACTGGACTGTAGTCTGGGAAGCACGTGCCAGAGGAGGGGTGGCCCGGTCACCACCAACCCTGTGTGTGCGTGCCATTCCTGCGACTCTGGGCTCTGTGGTTCTGCAGACATTTGCCTCAGGGGGGTTTCCTCCTGAAGAAGGCCTCGTTCTGAGCTGTGGCTGTCCCAGTCCCAGCAGGTGCCCCCTGCCACGATTCCAGGAGGAAAGGCATCATTATCCTGCAGGAGGACCTGACCCTGTGTGCGGTTGTAAATGCCACTACAGAGATGGAGATGTACAGGGTAATCGGGAGCAGAGAGCAGGGTTGCTTTAGCCTGGACAGTGTGGAGTCCTGGGGTGGGTGGCTGTATATACGCGAGATGGCGCAGGTGTAAAGTCATGCAGTTGTTTAAAAACACGTAGGTCATCTGTTTACAAATGTCTCCATGTACTCTGGGGTGGAGAATGAAGTGAAAATACTACAGGTGAGCAAACATTCGAGAAGATACTCAAGTTCGAGTGTTGAATAAATGAAAACAAATAATTAAAAACTATTTTTTTCACTTTTCCAATATCAAAACTTTTTAAACAATAATACTTAATACAGATAAAAGTTCTGGGAAACAGGCTTCTCACCCACTCCTAGAAGCACGAATTTGTATAATCTGTTAGGTGGCAGTTCAGTAAAGTTATCCTTTGAACCAATAATTACTTTTCTGGGAATGCAGCCCAAGGCAATATACCTAAAAATGAAGAAAACAAAAGCTTGAGGAAGAAATACGTTGAATGGAGTAGTTTACAAGAAGAAAATGAAAAACAGCAAAGAAACTATTTAATATTATAACCATATTTATCTATTTACTCAGCAGAATACTGAGCAGTTTAATGATTATGGAAACTTTGTAATAATAGGAAATATAGATAGAATGATACTATAGAAATCATATAGTAAATGCTTTAAATGCAATGTCAAATATATAAAGTAATTCAATGTAGAAAGAATGAGTAGAAGCATGTAAAATATTTGCTAAAAATGGGAAGCTGTATCAATGTAGACACAGCTTTTCTGCTATGTTAGAAAGTTGGAACTATTTTATGTGCAGAATAGTTTAATATTGCCCTGTGTTCAACTGACCCAATAAAACACTGTTTCTGGAATATTTTTCTGAGTAAAATATGAGTGTAAGTTATCAAGTGTGCTACCCCTTGTCATATATATAATATGTATTATGTAATAGCTGTGTGCCCTGCACAAAGGCTCCCAGACTAAGACGTCTTTGGGGCCAAAATCCAGCCCTGCTTCTGCTTCCTCTGGCCCAGAGGGGTGACATTTCCAAAGGGTGGGTGGCCACCACTGCCCTGGAGAGGACCGGGGAGGTTTCAGACTGGTGTGCACGATGAGGGACGCCTGCGTTTATTCGCTCTGCAGAATTCCACAGATCCAGTGATGTGAACCCCACCCACAGAGGACCTCAGGGTCAGGCAGGTCCACCTCTCCTGGTACGGTATGTGGCCTTGGGGAACTTACTTAACTTCTGTAAAACGAGAAGGTGTAACTGAATCAGCGCGAGCCTGCGGGTGGCCTTCCCGCCACCTTCCCCACTGGAGACCCTTCTGCTGGGTCCTCTCTGCCCCTCCTCATCCCCACCCGCCTTCCAGTGAAGGTCCTGCCTCGCAGGGCCAGGCCAGGGCTGTGTGACGCAGCCATGGGGAAACGCTGCGGCAGGTGCTGGGAAGCTGGCGGCAGGTCTGTCTGCCGTGACCCCAGAGAGCTGGATGGGAAGACAAAATGGAAAAGAGAATCAGGATGAAGTGGCACGACACTACATTTTGGCGGGAGTGGGTTTGAACCTACTTACATTGAGGTGACTTTTCAACAGCTTCAGTCCTCTGGCACTCCCGTCCGAGGCAGAGCTGCGACACAGTCACAGAACCCCGCCCCCCAGTCGTGGTGAAGATGGGGAAGTGAGCTCGATGCACAGGAGAGGTGCCCGGCACCTGCATTTCCTTCCCCATCCCCTTCCTAGGACATGGCCAGGGGTTGGGGAGACGCAGGCGGGCTGTCCATGGGCTGGGAGACTGAACCTGAAGCAGTTTCCATGTCATGGGCTCCCATTATTATTGAGGAAATAATTTCTGGAAAATGGTGAGGCAAGCAGGTGAGGAAAGCATGAACGTTGCAATAGCAGCCCCACTAGCTTCCGACCAAGGACGAGTTGAGTGCTGCGTGCTGTGGGGGACACCCTCCCTTTCTCTGAGCTACTTTCTGGATTTTCCTCCAGTTTGGAGGGGCACACGGATAACAGCATTTGGAACACGGCGCTGGTCTGTGTCTATGTGGTGCATTTGTGGCAGTTTCGCCATAATTACATGAGGAGTTTCCTTTCCTGAGATCACAAAGCGACACCAGGAAACTCAGCCAGGCCAGGCAAGTCAGATGTCCGCGCCTTTAGCGCTCAGGCCGGAGCACCGTCAGCGGACACAGCGGGCCGGCTGGGGGCGGCATGGGCTCCCCAGTCAAGCACAGGCCGTGAGAGCTTCTCCCTCTGGATTTGAAAAGGATCTGGGATCCCCACGACGCCCTTTTCTGAGCTGGCATGTGATGCATTTCCTGGGCTCCTTTTCCTCTTGGGTTCAGGTGCATGCAGGAGATAGGAGCCGGGAGTCCGATAAGCAGCCCGTCATTACCCGGCTGTGATCCCCGCGAGGCTGCAGAATAAACAGGCCGCGAAGTAATGAATGAGGCTCATCCCGCCACAAAGGCCGGTCGTGGTCAAGCCGCGCGGGGTAGCGGGGAGAAGGCCACGGGGGCTTTGTTTGAATCCCTCCCTTCAGCCTGCTCCAATTTGGGAACTCTGAGACTGGTGACCCACATGCTTTGAATGGATTTTTCTATTTTTGTCACTGCCTCTGCTGCCGCCGACAGATTCTGGCATTTTCTACTCTTTTTGCATCGCTTGCTGCCTGGATAGAGACAAAAACATAATGCGCTGGGCCAAGGCTGCTAAGAATCAGGGCACCAGAGAAATTGGAACAAAGATGAAAAACAATATACCTCTTCCTCGTGTTATCTGTTCCCTGCCAGCCTGTGGCGCTTTGTCATGTCGCTGGCGGGGGCTTATTTACTCTGAATTAGCATTCTGGTGACTTCTTGCTATTACAATGATCTTTAAAAAATTAGCCTGGTCTTGTCTCAAAACAACAGCTGTAGAGGTTTTGTACACGAAACAAGTTTACCAGGACACACATGTGCGTGTGCGTGCACACACACACACACACACACACACGGAGGCATTTGTTTTTATTTACTTATTTTAATTGACAAAATTGGTTATACTTTATTTATGGTGTACAGCATGAAGATTTGAAATTTGTGTACCTGGGGAAAGGGCTAAAACAAGCTCATTAACATACCTATTACCGCACATATTTTTTTTTTGTGGTGAAAACACTTAAAAACTACTTTCTTAATAGTTTTCAAATATGCAAGATATTGTTATTAACTAGTTTTTTATAGTAACTTTTAATATGCACTAAAGTTGATAGAAACAAAGACGATAATGTCAGATATTAACGCTTTATAGTAAAGCTTATAGTAGACCAAGGGAATGGAAACCGAGAGACAGCTGACGAACCTCAGCAAAGTGGATGATGAGTCAAGATAATCTTTAGGTAGGAGAGGCACTTACTGTGCCAAAATTGGCCAACTCATGACATCGGAGCTCTGTGTCTTTCAGCTGGTGCAGGTCAACTCCCAGGGTTGGAGCAACCCCAGAGACCCGGAGGGAGGTGCAACATCTTTTTGGTGTCTCAGGGGAGCTGCTCTGGAGCAGAAGGCATCTAAAAATTAAATGATCAAGGAGCCAAACACAAATCAGAAGTAGTCAACTTAGAACTGGCCATCTTCCCCCTACCCTCAGTACCTAGCACAGTATCTGGTCAAAAATATTGCTACAAGTATGTTTCTAGAGTGAGCGGATCAATAAATAAATATATTTCTTTTTTTTTTTTTCTGTCTTGTTTTAGTCTGTTATGACACAGATGCAAACATTTGCACAAGGTCTTCTGTTTCTCATTTAATCTT
Source organism: Mirza zaza (assembly GCA_008750895.1). Classification (NCBI taxonomy): domain Eukaryota; kingdom Metazoa; phylum Chordata; class Mammalia; order Primates; family Cheirogaleidae; genus Mirza; species Mirza zaza. The sequence goes on along the minus strand of VSMD01008655.1, from coordinate 39,387 downwards.
TATTTCACTTAGGGCATAGCCAAAAAAGACTTAATATTATTATAAATCTCTTCACTGGTGTCATCCAAACACTGAATTTCAGGCTAAGGAAGAAGGTGATGGCAATATTAGACAAGTGAGAGGTCATAAAAAGGGTCCATGTGAAGGCCAAATCCTGGAAGACTTATTCTCCTTAATTCTGGGAATGAAAGCACCTAAGGAGACAGAGGGGCAGACCGGTTCTGCAGAAGGGGTCTGTGAGACCCCAAATAAAGCAGGAGGGGTCAAAGGGTTACGGAGATTGTCCCAGAACGAGTGTAGCCCTCAACTCCAGAGCCTTGCCCAGTGTAGCGGAACTGCATTAGTTTCCTGTGGCTGCTGTAACAAAGTGCCACAGACTGGGTGGCTCAAACAACAGAAGTCTATATTCTCACCATTCCTGAAGCTGCAAGTCCAAGATGGAGGCATCTGCATCCCTCTGAGGGGCTATAGGAAGAATCTGTTCCATGCCTCTCTCGTGGCTTCTGGCAGTTTCCTAGCAATCCGTGGTGTTCCTTGGCTCATAGAAACGTCCCCCTGACTTCTGCCCTCATCTTCACATGGCATTCTCCCCCTGTGTGTGTTTCCATCCAATTCCTCCCTTTTTAAAAAGACACCACTCATGTGGGGTTAGAGCCCACCTTAATGACTTCTGAACTTGATCACCTCTGTAAAGACTATTTGCAAATGAGGTCCCATTTTGGGGTAACAGAGGCCAGGACTTCTATATACATTTTGGGGCCACAACTCAACGCATAGCAGGTACCAATGGAAATTCCACCATGCCCGGTCAGGCTTTGCCCTGGTGACATGTGCTGTGTGACTCGTGTATGGTGAGGCGTTTGCTCCTAAGGCCCCTGGATGGAGCTCACTGCACAATCAGAGAAAGCTTACAAACAGCATTAAAATTAAATATTTATCCTGGTCTTTCATAACCCTACTTACATGAGGGACACTTATTGTGATGCTATTAGCTTTACCAGCATATAGTTTTTGGCAATAAAAGGAGCTGTACATAATTAGTTTGTATGAAGAAAACAATCTTGGCAAACATTAAACATTTCATAAAAATATTAATAACTCAAAATAACGACATATCATACTTGGCCATAGAATCGACAGCCCTGGGCTCAGAGCATGCCAGCGTTGCAAAGGATTCATAAAGCAAAGGTGCGCCTGTCACTTTAATCCTAAATGGGGCAGGCAGACCCTGGCCCTCTGCAGGGGGCCTGCAGGGAGCCCCTCGTGCTACACAGAGACAGCCCGCTCCCCACAGCCCATGCACCGCAGAGCACAGCGAGGGGTGAAACTGCTGCAGCTCCAACCAGATGGCAGGTGTGAGTGCTGCGTGTACAAACCTCACCGTGATTTCCAGTTTCACTTGGCTTTCTTGGGATCAAGTAATATGTTCTGCCAGAAGTCCAATTTCTTAGAAATAATCTTCAAGAAAGTGACTTGTGTCACTTAAACTGTGACACAAATGAAACCATGAAGCCATTATTATTACAGTTGTCATTATTGTGATTTCTTGTTCCAACACTGCAGCTATTACCTTCTTATTGTATTTGCATGCAGCTTCATTCCCAGGCCTGGAGAAATAGACGTTTGTGTCGGGTGGTGGCATTCTAAGGTGAGTCCCAGTGATCCTTCTGTGTATAGCGCTTTACGTAATCCCCTTCCCTTGAGCGTGGGCTGGAACTAGTGACTTGCCTCTAATGAAATGAGTACTTACAGCAAAGAGGGTAGGATGTCATTTCTGAGATCAGGTTACAAAAGGAGTGGACTTCTGTCTTACTGGCTCCTCTCTCCCCATCTCTCCCCCACTCTGCCTTCTCCCCCCCACCTCCTTCTCCTCCTCTTACCCTCCTCCTCCCTGTCTCCCCTCTTCCCCCTCCCTCTTTCTGTCCCCTTCCCCTCTCCCCCTTTCTCCCCTCTCTGCCCCCTACCTGACTGTCTCTGCCCCTCTCTCCCTGTCTCTTCCCAAATTCTTGCTCTAGTGAAGCAAGCTAGAAAGCTCATATGGCAAAGGACTGAGGGCAGCCTCTGTCCAACCACCAATAGGGAACTGAGACCCTCAATTCCACACTCTCGAGAGAATTAATCTGCCACACGTTTGAGCTCAGAAGTCATCCTTGCCAGGTGAGCTTTGAGATGAATATAGCCCTAAATCTTTGGTCTGTGAAAGGCTCTGAGCTGGAGAGCCAGCTGAGCCATGTTGGGATTCCTGATCATATTAATGCAACTCTCAACAGTACATGTTGTGTCAGCTGTTTTAGGGACAGCATCGTCCCCTCCCATTCAAATGCTGAAGCCCTAACCTCAGTGTGCCTGTATTTGGAGACGGTGTCCTTAGGGAGTTGATTAAGGTCCAATTAGGTCATAAGGGTGGGCTCTAATCCAATGGGACTGGCGTCCTCATAAGAAGAGATTAGGACATAGACATGTGCACACACAGAGCCCACTTGAGGCCAAAGCCAGAAGGTAGCAGTCTCCTAGCCAAGGAGAGAGGCCTTAGGAGAAATAAAACCTGCTGACACCTTGATCTTGGGCTTTCAGCCTCCAGACTGTGAGAAAATAAATTTTTCTTACTTAAGCCGCCCTGTCTGTGGTATTTTGTTGCAGTAGCTCTAGCAGAGCTCTAACACAAGCTGCGGAGTTTTGGAGTAATATGTTACGCAGATGTAGATCACTAATACAACAGTCACCAGGCATTGATTTTCTATTCACCCTAGGCTGAAACAAGACAGAACAAGGCAAGGTCTCTGCCCTTAGGAATGTCATAGTTTGCAGAAGGGGACCAACGATAAAATGAAGTAAAGGAGGTGAAAACAATGAAATAATCATGTTACTATCATGATGGGCAAAATGCAATTGGGGATTTGGAAAGGGGGCACTTGACTAAGTCCTGCAGTGGGAGGAAAAAGAAACAAACCCCATTTCTCTGAGGAATGGTGGCTTAGGGACACTTAAAGGATGACTTGAAGTTTTACAGGCTGATCATGGAGGAGAGGAAAGTTTATCAAGTGGGAACTGCTTTTGTTGAAGGCATGAACACAAGAGACAACATAAGGCGTCCTCGTTACTGACCACGAGCTGGATGAGGTACGGAGCGTACACGGACATTGTGTTTCATCCTCCTCACAGTCTGCTGAAGCTGGCTCCATAATTAGCTCCATTTTGTGATGGCATAAACGGAGGATGAACAAGAGTAAGTGAGCTGCCCAAGGTCATACAGCTCAGAGGTTGCCAAGGTTTCACATCCAGGTCCACAGGGGAGAAGAGAAGAGGCTCTTAGGGGACACACTCTTCAAAAAGGTCAAAGGAAAAGGCCCAGGGAAGAAACTGAGCAGAGGCAGCATGAGGGATGAAAGGGAAATTGGCAACATCCCAGGGTCAAAGGGAAGAGTTCTCCAGGTTGGGATCGAGTTTGCTGCCAAAAGGAGTGAACACACAGATGAAGGAGTTCTGGGATCTACAGTGACAAGTTTCAGTGGTTTCATAAGGAGAGAAACAGGTTTCTGATGAATGTGTGGGAGCAGTAACAATGGAGAAATAGGATTGTAAAATAAAAGGGAAATAGGGCAATGGTTTGGTCATCTTGGGATAAATTCTGATGTGCAGAACTTTCCTTATTTGACACCTTATTTCCCTGCTTGATGCTAGGAGTTCTTTCAAGTCAGTTGGGTTTAAAGGTGCAGACACCGGCGTACTCCTCTTGGTGAACCTTTTCTTCTTTTTTAATTGACCTAGAGTATCACTGCCAAGCACGGCACCAGACCTTGGACTTCAGCCTGTGGTGGGGAGAGTGAAAACAAATGCTTTCCTTTCCAGCAAGGATCCACAGGGGCATCACGGAGAGACCTGCCGATACTTGACATGCACATGGAGGACACATCTCATGGCAAAGGCTCCCTCCAGCAAGGTCCCCAGCCCCACCCAACCCTGGAGCAGGAGGTCACTGAGCTCTTTTGCCAAAGAGAGGGTTGAATTGGAAAAAAACAGACTTGAGAATTTCTTGCAATTTTGATTTTTATAAAATCTCATGAAGGCCTCTCTCTGAGCCTTGGCCCATAATACTGCTTAGTTTCCACACCATGTAGAACACCTATGAAGCCAGCACACTTTCCTAGGATTCCTCAAGCTAACACTGTTTTTGTTTCTAATTTGCCTTACCCTTACATCCCAGAGAGTCATGCTTATAAGGAGCTATGATTTCTAGAAAGTTCTGCCTTCATATGCACACAGACAGAATATATTAGACAATGAAAGTGTGACCCCTCTGTGAGTGGAGTGATTATTGAGGCAAGGTCTTAGCAGAGAGGAAGATGGCTAAGGGAGAAGGCAGAGCAAGAGGCATGATGGATGGAAGGCAGGAAACCGTTGAGATCATGGGGGGAGGGGACACGTGGGAGGACATGTCCTACTTCATGTCCATTCTATAAAGGACACACAGATTTAGGTGATGTTGAATTTGAATGTTGATTTTGCATTAATATAGTTCTGCAAGGTCCTGAGAAGATCGCACACTTCCTGTATGTGGCATGGTGGAGCCAGATGGACAGCCTCAGTGAAGCATGACCTTTGGTGCACACTGTTGGCTGTGGACAGCGGACCACAGGAGGCGCCATCACAATAGAGTAGGTTGAAGTCATGGTGGGAGTTTTGTAGGTGTCAGAACAACCAAAAGGATGTGGTATCTGCTATTTGTCAATGGTAACGATGCAAAGCTATCAAAAGGCCCTAGAAACTAAACAGAGCTGTGTGCTCCATCTGATGCAGAGACCTGCAATAACTCTGACCAAATCAGCTGTGCTAGAATGCCCAGGCTGAACCAGCCACCACACTTGTCCTGCTGACCCTCTACATAGTACTTACCATGAACTGGTACTTCTCTTGTTAATTCAGATTGTTGTTTCTTGTCTGGTGCACTGGCTGCTTGCTTTGCTGGTCTCCATCCTCCCAAAACTGTAACCTTCATGACATGGGGGCTAGTATCCTTCTCATCCACTGTTGTCTCTCCCGCTCCAAGAATAACAGTGGCCGGCACATCAGAAGTGGCTGCTCATACGTTGAAATGCATGAGTGTAGTCACCATTCCACACCCACCTTCATTTTTCCCAATGTCTTTCCTGCTTTGCTTCTTGAGAGGGTACAGGAATAATAAGGTAAAAAATAAAACTTATAATCACAATCATGTAATTAATTTTCTTGGTAAGTGTGATGGGTTAAATTATGTCTCCCACAAAAAGATATGTTGAAGTCCCAAATCCCAGTGCCTCAGAATGTGACTGTATTTGGAAGTAGGGCTGTTGCAGATATATACCATGGAGTACTACTCAGTCATAAAAAATGATGAACTATTACCTCTTCTATTAACCTGGATGGAACTGGAGACCATTATTATAAGTGAAGTATCATAAGAATGGAAAAACACCACAGATACTCACCATTAAATTTAAACTAATATATCAACTCTTATGTGCACATATGGAAGTAAGATACATTGGAAATCAAGTAAGTGGGAGGGGGAAGGTGGGGATGGGTAATTCACACCTAACAGGTACAATGCACACTATCTGGGAGATAGAGACATTTATAACTTTGACTCAAATGGTACAGGGCAATTTTTGTAACAAAAACATTTGTGCCCCCATAATATTCTGAAATAAAAAAAAAAATAAAATCATAGTGCTGGAAGTCCTAGCTAGAGCAATCAGACAAGAAAAGGAAACAAGGGTATCCAAATGGGGAAAGATTAGGTCAAAGTATTGCTCTTTGCTGACAATATGATCTTATATCTAGAAAACCCCAAAGATTCTGCCATGAGACTACTGGAATTGATAAACAGATTTAACAAAGTCTCAGGTTACTAAATAAAATGTACAGAAATCAGTAGCATTTCTATACGCCAACAACTGTCAAGAACCAAATCAAAGACTCAATACCCTTCACAATAGCAACAAAAAACAGAAAATGCCTAGAAATATATTTAACTAATGAGGTGAAAGACCTCTACAGGGAGAACTATGAAATACCAAGGAAGGAAACAGCAAAGGATGTAAACAAGTGGAAAACCATACCATCCTTTGGGTCAGCAGAATAACATTGTTATAATGTCTATACTACCCAAAGTGATCTACAGATTCAATGCAATCCCTATTAAAATACCAACATCATTTTTTGCATATCTAGAAAAAATAATTCTACACTTCGTATGGAACCAGAGAAGACCCCTTATAGCAAAAGCAATCTTAAACAAAAAGAACAAATTGGGAGGCATCAATTTACCAGACTTCAAGCTATACTACAAGGCTATAGTAATTAAAACAGCATGGTATTAGCACAAGAACAGAGACACAGACCAATGGAACAGAACTGAGAACCAGATATAAAACCACCCTTATATAGCCATCTGATTTTTGACAAAGCAGACAAAAATCTACACTGGAGAAAATAATCTTTATTCAATAAATGGTGCTGGGAAAACTAGATAGGCACATGTTCAAGACTGAAACAGGACCTGCATTCTCACCTCTCACAAAAATCAACCCACAGTGGATAACAGATTTAAACCTAAGGCATATAACTATAAGAATTCTAGAAGAAAATGTTGGAAAAACTCTTGGAGACATTGGCATAGGCAAAGAATTTATGAAGAAGACCCCAAAGGCAATCATGGCAGAAACAAAAATAAATAAATAAATTGGACCTGATTAAATTAAAAAGTTTCTGCACAGCCAAGGAAACTATCACAAGAGCAAACAGAAAACTCACAGAATGGGAGAAAATATTAGCATACTGCACATCCAATAAAAGGTTGATAAATATAATCTATATAGAACTCAGGAAAATCAGCAAGAAAAAAAATAAAATAACCCTATTAAAAAGTTGCCAAAGGACATGAACAGAAACTTTTCAAAAGAAGACAGACTAATGGCCAACAAACATGAAAAAATGCTCAGTATCTTTAATCATCAGGGGAATACAAATCAAAACCACAATGAAATATTATTTAACTCCAGTGAGAATGGCTTTTACCAAAAAGTCCCAAAACAATAAATGTTGGCATGGATGTGGAGAGATAGGAACACTCATACACTGCTGGTAGGACCACAAACCAGTGCAACCTCTATGGAAAGTAATATGGAGATACCTCATACAGCTACAAGTAGAACTATCATTGGATCCAGCAATCCCATTACTGGGCATCTATCCAAAGGAAAAAAGACATTCTATAAAAAAATAAATCTACACTAGAATGTTTATAGCAGCACAATTCACAGTTTCAAAGATGTGGAAACAACCCAACTGCCTGTCAATCCATGAGTGGATTAATAAAATATGATATATATATATACCATGGAGTACTACTCAATCATAAAAAACGATGGTGATCTAGCACTCTTGTATTATCCTGGACAGAGCTGGAGCCCATTCTACTAAGTGAAGTATCCCAAGAATGGAAAAATAAACACCACATGTACGTGCCATCAAATTGATATTAACTGATCAATATTTAAGTGCACATATAGTAGTAACATTCATCAGGTGTCAGGCAGGTGGGAGGAGGGGAAAGGCATGGGTGTATTCTAATGGATGCACACCGTCTGGGGAATGGATATGCTTCAAACTCTGACTCAGGTGGGTCAAAGGCAATATATGTGACCTAGACATTTGTACCCTGTAATAAGCTTAAATAATTTAAAAAATCTGAATAGAAATAAAATCCAATGTTAACAATGGGGAAAAATTTAAATAAATAAATAAAACACAAATGAAAGCAAACTTCTCAGAAAAAAAGACGAGGTCATACTGGAGTAGATGAGCCCCTAAAACAACACTACGGATGTCCTTATAAGAAGACAGCCACGTGAAGACAGGGAGGATACCACGTTATGATGGGAGCCGAGACTGGAGCGATGCAGGCTTGGGGCTCCCAGAAGCTGGTGACAGAGAAGAAGTATTCTTCTACAGGTTGCAGAGGGAATGTGGCCCTGGAGGCATCTTGATTTTGGACTTTTAGACTCCAGAACTATTGTTTTAAGCCACCCAGTCTGTGCTACACTTAGTCACAGCAGCCCTGGGAAAATATCAGTAATATACTGTGAGTCCTGTGACTTCTCTAAGCCTCAAAATGGGAATAATGACTCTTACCTAAAACTATTAATGAAAATTAAAAGTACGTCCTCATTAAATTAATGTATATTCTGCCATATCTTTCATCTTTCAAGTTTAGGCAATTTGCTTACTGAGACAGCAGTAAGTCGGTTCCAGTAACAATTTTGTCACTAAGTTGCCCTGAGCATTCTCTTCTTTAAAACTAGCAGGGGCGCTTGCTCTGCTCACCTTCATCCACTCACATATAAACGCAACAGCTCTTACATATTTCATTGATTTGTGATTGATATCCCATCTACTTCCGACATAGATTTGAGGCACCTTCCCATCAAAACGTGGATGCGAGTTTTATGCATTCCAAGTATGAAAGCACTGCGAGGACAAGACAGTAAAACACATGGTAATATATGGTTATGTGGCGTACTGCATGCCGAAAGGGTGATCAATTTTTTGTGACTCATGTATGAAGATGTATCTTTCTCATACTGTGTGACTTGGGTTATTTCATTTATTTATTTCATCAATTTTGTTCTTTTGTTTTCCCAGCGATTTCCGGGAATGACAAACTGATCATGGTTTAATACAAACTGTGAATCTTATACTCTCCTGTGTGTGACTTATCAGGTAATGAATGGCGGGGGTGGGGTGGCCTTTCCAAGACGCTCTTGGGTTTTCTCTGTCTTCAGGCAGTGTTCTGTTTGATTGATCGGTTGCAGGTCACACATCAATTTCTGTTTAGCAATGCAGGCGGCATGCACGCCGCTGTGCCTGCAGCCCTGCTCTGTTAAGGAAGGCAGGGGAAGCCCGATACTGCACGTTGGCCAAAAAAGGTGAGGGCATCCCTGTTTCTATTCCCTCTTCTCCTATCAATTCTTTCAAGACCAAGTTCGAGAAATTATCACTTATCATCCCACATATTTTTTGTTTGCTTTACGATTCAATTAATTAAACAAGTGTTACTTTATATTGCTAAAGTACTTTACAGTTTATAAATTACTTTTATTTGACAGTGATTATCTTTTCTGTGGTTCCTTCAACTACCTGGTGAGAAAGCTCGTGTTTGAATCATGATTTTAATTTTCTAGGATCTTTGAAGGAGGCCACAGACCTCTCTGAGGCTGCTCTCTGAGGATGTGGAAAAGCTGACCCTGAGGGTCCATTGCTTGCTTTTGTCTACTCTTTCCATGATGCCGGGTACCTGTAGACTGATGTCTCTGAATTCCAAGAACCTACGGTAAGGCACAGCACAGCAGACGCTCAGTGCATGCGTGTTTGCTCTACTGATCAGGGCTGAGGGGAGTTTGGGGCCAGGGTGCAAAGCGAGATCACCCACATGCTCGTCGTCTTCAGGGGACAACGTTGCTGGGTGTACCCTAAGGGGAAGACTGCACCTCCATAAATCATCTTTTCCTCAATAAGATTTTTAGAAACATCTTAAATACTTTTAGGTTCAGGAAAGACAATAGAAGGAAGCCCCAGAAAGCAGAGTATTTATGATGGAAAGAGAATGCTGTGTCACGGACTTTGATAGCATAAAAGAAGACAGTAACGTTTTGCAGAGGACAGAAGGGACAGTGTAGCTGGTGGCTGCCACTCTTCCCTTGGGTGGAAGTTACAAGACTCGTGATTTGATTCTTCTTTCCCCTTTTTCTAAAATCAACAGATACTGTAGCCTGTTTGTTACCAGTTGACCCTACTAATGGAACACATACATTAAAAACAAACAAGGCGGGGGATTGTGATCTCCCCTCGTGTTGAAGAGTCTTTGATTTCTGCTTTTCACCTGAACTCCTTTACCACCCAGTGTATATCTTAGTGGATCATCTCAAGTGTATCTTTCCTTAGACTCTTGAGGGAAGCGCCAGGTGTATTTTCCCATTTTAGGCTGTGAGTGGCATTAATCTTGCTGCCACAGGCCTCGGGTCCAGGCTCGGGGTGAATATGGATGCTGTGTGTCCTCAAGGCACTGATCCTAGCCTTACACTTTGTGTGAAATATTGACTTAATGGATCTGGGCAAAGATAGGAGTCCAGGGTCAGGTGAGCGAAAAATTGAAACAGGGATCAGGGACAAGGCCACAGGAGAATTAGACTTAATAAGTATGTGACAATATAGTGGATATTTTATGACAAATGGCAAACTTCAATTTCCTCTGTCATGCAGGTTATCAAAATTGTTTTTTTCCTCTGTATGTCTATATGTCACATGGAGGTAGAGTTGTTCCTGAATAAGATAGTTAACTCTGGGATAACAGAGTTAACTATCTTATTTACTTCTCATATATACGATTAACTTCTTCATTTCAACTGAGTAAGTACCAGGCTCCTACAATGTGAAGGTATGAATACCATGGAGTCTGTATCTCAAGTAATATCTTGCTTGTTGGGCGTGGCTTTCGTTACTTCTTACAGTAGCTCAGATTAGAGCTACAAATAATGGGGAAGATTCTAATGGATCTGAGTCATGTTAATTATGCAGAAAGCAAGGTCTGAAGCTTCTACTGCGTGTGTTGGAATTTTGTGTCCAAGTAAGTAGTTGGAGTTGGAGTACTGTGAGCATGCAAGGGCAAGACAGTCGATAATGAAAAGTGAATTAAAAGACCAGTGCCTCTTGTAATGATGAAGAATTATGTAAAGTAGAAATGTAAGAAGGATTATGGAAGTAATTGAATTTCTCTTTTTTAGTTTTCTTGACACCTCCATATTATATGGTCATTGCACGGTTCCTCATTTATCTACCTCTGAGTAGGCAGACAGATCGGGATATACCTAAATACAGTAGCAGTATAGATATATTAACAACCTATCCATTGCCAGATAGTGAGCGAGTCATATTTCATAGCTCTAATGTAATCAGAGGCTACAAAATTTAATCAAGGGCTACAATATTTCATGCCTGTGAGGCCATTACTTTGAAATATTGTTTTTTTTTTAAAGCACAAGAAAAGGCCAGTACTTACATTGGAATTTAAACCAATACTATTTAAATATTCAAAAGAACTTAGATGAGACTTAAAATATTGGGCTCATATAATTGGAAATCTTAATCTTAAACCTGAAAATTTTTTCCAAGTGTCAGATGAAGAACAAAGTTGTAAATTGTTTATTCTTCCTGCTTCCTTAAATAGAAGATGACCAATGGACAGAAAATGCATAGTGCCAAGTATAAAGAGAGAAATATTGTGTTTATAATTATTGACTTTTTAAAACATTTTTTAAATTATTTTCAAAGCCACCGTATCAAAGAGTGATTCTAGATTTAGTGTAAGGTACTGCAGAACACTAGTAGTACACAATATCCTTGTATCATATTCATTTTGCAGTAGAGTTTTCCAATTTGGGGCCTACAGACTTCTTGTCTGTATAAGACAAAATATATAAAGGGGTTCCATGATCAGTAATTTTGGAAAATACAACATATTATATCTTCTCTGCCTGTTGCAAAGCTAAAGACTGGCAATTCTACAGTAAAGAAACATTAAATATTGAATCATTGCAATTAGACTACCATCATACAAAAGGTCAAAGTCATCTATACATATCCTTTTGTTCTGAAACATAAATTGGTGCACAGACTATTGAACTATGTTACGAAAGGAAACCAATTATCCTACAGGTTTTCAGAAAGTAATATCTATGTTCTCATATGAAGCAGAACTAACTAATCTGTACATATTAAAAGATATTCAAACAACTTCATCACTATGTCAGTCTCATAGATGACCTAAAGTTGCTTTTAAAACTATCACTTTGGTTGTAATAAAATCCAGAATTTATAAGCATCACATTTCCATAGTGCATGATTTGGTATCCTTCAAAATTACATCAATTTTGTCTGTTGTGTTATTGTTTCAGATGAAAGAGCAGCAGCCTTTCAGTACAGGGCACATTACAGCACGATGGTGGGTTTATCTTTTCTTATTGACTTGTGAGACAGCCCAGTGACCACGGGAAGAAAGCAGTTAGACCCAGTGTCATGGTAGTCCAAGTGCTGATCTGTGTTAATGACACTTTGCAGGGGGTGAAGGAAGAAGGTGATGTGGAGAAGATATGAGATATCGACAGACATTTTATGTTCCTTGATTTCACAAACGGTAATAGTTTTATGGCTTGAATTGTATTCTCCAAAACGGTGTGTTCAACTCCCAGCCCCAGGTACCTGTGAAAATGACCCTTACTTGTAATTAGGGTCTTTGCAGATGCAAGCAAGAGGAGATCATTAAGGCAGGGCCTGACCCGATGTGACAGGCGTACACATAGAAGAGGGAAATGCCATGTGAACCTGGAGGCACACGGGTGAACACCACCTGGTGACAGAGGAGAGACTGGAATGATGCAGCCCCAAGCCAAAGAACACCAAGATTTCAGGCAAGAACCTGAAGCTGGCAGAGAGCACGGCCCTGGGACACCTTGATTTTGGACTTCTGGCCTCCAGGACTGTGAGAGAAATAAATTTCTGTTGTTGAAGTCACCCAGTTTGCAGTACTTTGTTGTGGCAGCTCCAGGAAACTAGCTGGTGGTTATTAGCTGATTTGTTATTTCGGGACTGGTTTAATGAAAACAATTTTTCCTTGGAATGGGGGGAGGGAGGCTGGATGATTTCCAGATGATTCAACCTTATTACATTTATTGTGCGGTCAAGTCTCCCTGCTGATGATAATCTGTATTTGCAGCCGCTCCCCAGTGCTGGCATCACCGCCTCAGCTCCACCTCAGACCATCAGGCGTAAGATTCTCATAAGGAGCCGCAGCCTAGATGCCTCGCATGTGCCGTTTGCAGTGGGGTTTGTGCTCCTGTGAGAATCTAATGCTGCCACTGATCTGACAGGAGGTGGAGCACAGAGGGTGGCACGAGCTATGGGGAGCAGCTGTAAATACAGGTGAAGCTTCACTGGCTCACCCTCCACCCACCTCCTGCTCTGCGGCCCAGTTCCTGACAGGCCACGGACCAGTACCCGTCTGCAGCCGGGGGTTGGGGACCACAGTGCTAGGCAATCTCCACACTTTATTCCTTACACTCACTCTGCCAGTAGGTCTGAGATCTCCCCTTTTACAGTGACATTACAGTGACATTAGCATCAACTGGGAATGCTCAGAAACTCGAGTTCTCAGGCCTACCCCAGACCTGGTACATCAGAAACCGGTGGGGATGTGGCTAGGATTCGGATCCACGTCTCTCTGGCTCAAAAGCCTGCTTTTCACTGGACAGACTGAACACACACACACACACACACACGCACACGCACTCACATCTGAACACACACACAACCATGTACCCAAACCCACATACTCTCACACACGCACACAACCGTGCACCCAACCATACACACACACTCACACACACACACTCGTCTGATCACACATTTCTTCAAGGAAAAGGCACTACACTCGGATGTAGAGAAGAAGGGCTGCTGTGGAGGGTGGCTGTCCTTCTCGCCCAGAACAACAGAAGGCCCAGTGAGCCCAGAGGTCCCGTTTCTGGGGAGCCAGAAATTCTTTCATCGCTTCAAAAGAATTTTAATAACTATTGTTTCCACTTTCGTGTAAGTCAAGGCCAAACTCTAAAGGGCAAAGGCCAAGTAGTGTCTTCATCTGGGAAGAGTATGAATAAATTCATTTAAAATAATATCTCTGCCTTCCTGTTCTACCTTCAAGCATCTGTATTTATCAATCTGTGGACTTTATTTTTCCTAATACAGGCTTTCTTTCAGAATATTTTTACTTGTGATCATATGAAATATTCCATGATTCTGACTCCAACCTGTGAAATTTAAAGCATTTTCAATACAAACATACAAACGGGTCTCATTTTCTGGAGCTGTAGCAAGACCAAACAGTCTATTTCAGTCCCTGACCTGGAAACAGAATTGTAAGGTGGAGCACAATTTGTGACTCAGACGAGCTCTCTTTTTTTCTGTGCTGGGCATTACCTAACCATCTTCAGCTAGTACATGGCAGACTTTGATATACATAATATAATAATATAATAATTACATCTGAAAAGCCAATTCTCTACATTGTGAAAAGTGCTAAGTGTGTAACTCAGAAATTCTCATACCAGGAGACTAGCGGGGGCTGCCAGGGAACCGGGGCAGCACCAAATTTCTGTAATTTGCAGGGTTTACTTCACCTCTGTTTAGGTGTATTCATAGCCACAAGTAAAACATTTCAGTAACCCCTCAACTAACTGATTTCTAAGGTTTCTTCCAGTTCTCAATGCTTTATAATTTGTTCCCCCAATCAGGGAATTTTAAAGAATTGGGAGTTACATTTTCCTAATTTTTATTCTTGCCAAAACCTTGCCCAGCCAATCCCCGCTTAAGAACTCAATTTACCTGCTCAGTGTATTAGAAGGACTTAGGTGAAATTATTGTGGGAAAGAGTTATTTTTTAGGGACTGTCTGACAACTACATGGACCCACCCGAAACAAGCAAATAAAAAATCCTTTTCATTTTGAATTAAATCACAAATGCCCCTGCTCCCTCCACCTCTGGGTTACCTTTTGAGGAGTTGAACATGCTTTCCCGTAGTGGGTCCCAGAGAATGTGGGGAGTAACTGTCTTTCTATAGCTGCTGATCTTCATATCATTAATTTCCTGCTCTGAAAACTACAATGACTTGTAATTATCCAGATGTAGGAACACATAAGATGGTACTAAATTTTGCTTAAGTACAGCCTATTGCCAAAACAGAAGCCAAAATGTGCAATTAAGTAGGCATTGACATTCAAGAGCCGTGCGAGTTGGGAGGGCTACAATGGCAGGGACTCGCGTGAAGGGCAGGCTGTCTGGGTAATGCAGCAGAAACCCTACTCTAACAGTGTGCCCTCCGTGCCCTGTTGCAGTGCCAGCCCGTTAGTCCTGTACCTGGTCTGCAAGTGCAGTGGGATTCCACTTTGCAGTCTCCGCCAAAAGATACAGCCTCCCCTGCCTCGGGAGCAAATGTCTGCACAGGTATAGAAGAGTAATCAGATTACAGCGTTCCAGGCTGAGCCCAGTGCAAGACAATCGTGCATCTTGTCCGTTCACATTAATAAGCATCCCACTATTCTTACCATACATTGTTCCCAGGGCAGAGGTCATGATTTTCCATAATGAATTCCAAGAGACCTCTTTAGACAAAGAAAGGAAAGTAGTTGCTCTGAGCCATTACCTGCCTGTAATCATGATAAAAAGTCACCACTGATGTTGTGACAAGTACTGTTTTCTGTTTCCAGTCATGATTGTCAAAAATCTGCCATGTGGTTATGTCAGGCCAATGTAGACACTCAGGCAGGAAGAAAATGAACATTTTCTGCTGAAAAGCTGCTTAAACTTATATTCTTAAGAAACAAAGGGATGTTGTCAGTTGTTGGGGCTGTCAGGTCTTTAAGCTCTTTTGACCTATTAAGGGAGGGTATCAACCATGGTAGCTTGGGAGAAACAAAATCCTAATTACTATTAATGAGATTCATTATAATACAGAGTCTCCCAGCAATGAATTTTAAATGTCCCCTGTCAATTTTTCTATCAACATGGCACAGAAGAAAACATTTGCTCCAGAATACCCCTGGAGTTGCATTCTTATTAGCTGATACGGATAATCTATTTATTACTACTCTTAGCATGTTGGTAAATGAGGGATCAATCTTTCTCCCAAATCAATTTTTCCACCAAAAGCTAAAAGCTGTGGTGTTTGTGGGTATGTTTCAAAAATCACATATTAAAAATAATTTAAAGGTTAAGCCCTAATCACTTGTTTCTTCTTCTTTCTATATTTTTTCCTGTAAGGACTAATAAAAAATGTCCTTGTTGTTTCATTTCTTCTTATTAGATGGAGGGAAATCCTACGGTATTACATTTCAGACAAAATTCAAGTCCTTTTGTGAACAACATAATTCTAACACTTTGTTGGAGGATTAATAAAATCTTCCTAGGAGTTACTGTCTTGAGCAGCCTGTGTGATACAAACACAATGTGAGATGTGGGATTTTTAATTTTCTAGTAGCTACATCTTTAAAAGTAAAAAGAAATATGTGAAATTAGGTCTAATATAATATGTTTTATTTAAGCCACTATCTCCAAAATATTACTATGTCAATATACAATAAACACAAATGTTATTAATTTTACTATTTTTGTATTTTTCACTTGCAGCAGTGTAATTTTTTTACTAATCTATAGTTCCATATAAGTCCAATGTAATTTTTTAGTATTGCTTGAGTAGACTACGCAGAAATCATTCTTACTCTGGGTAACCTGACAATTTCACTATCTCTAGTTCTTATTAGTGATTGCCAACCATTTGTAAAACCAAAGGGAGCATTTTCAATTGCTATAAAACAATTAACTACATTGTATATGATGCATGCTATTCCCAGTCAAGAGTACATTGTATATAAGGAAATATATGGCCATCAACTGCAGATATAAGGAACATGAAAAGTTGCTTTTGACTTCAAGGCGGTCCATGGTAGAGGCACAGTCGGTGCCAGTAATTCCAGACAAGGGAGTCACCTTTTCCTCCAGGGTCATCAGACAGACTTTTTGGAAGAAATGTGATTGAATGATGGATAGGGCTTGCCAACCTGGATGGGAAAAAAGCATTCTGAGGCATAGGAATATTTGAGAAAAATAGCTAAAAAATCAGATGAAGATAAAATGATTGGCATATAATTCTAATAAAAAATACAAAAAATATAAAACAGTGGTAGGTTTATTAAGATACAGATTCATGAGAAAATTCCATACAGTTAATTAAGCAGTAACATAGCTCCCAGATATAGCAGTGGACCCCTTGTCAGGGTGACCTGGCATTGATAGAGTAATAAAAGAGAGAAGAGAAAAGAAAGTTTTCTAAACTCAGAAATTTTTCTTCACGCTATTTTTTTTATTTTAGCGTATTATGGGGGTATAAGTGTTAAGGTTACATATATTGCCCATGCCCCCCTCCCCCCTCGAGTAAGAGCTTCAAGCGTGTCCATCCCCCAAATGTTGCACATCTTTAAAACAAGGGTCTTTTACTTGGCATTCATCTGTGAACTTTCGATGTTCGAGACGGGTATCTGATAACCCCTAGGCATCATGTTTTATCTCCAGCATCTCCGTTGTCTTGAAAGCAAACACATAAAGGAGGAATGAGTGATGTAGATATTTTAAAAAGTTGGAATAAATGTCTCTTTTTACTTTACACTGATTGGGGTGGGCTCTGCCGCTGGCTGTGTGAGTTGGAATTTTATTTCTGCCACGCACTTGCCTGAACACAGGGAAGATGCTGGGGGTTCCCATGACCCGTTTTACTAATCTGTAAAATGGGAATGGTGATAGTATCTATCTCTTAGTTTTTTTAAATAGACTCATTTTTTAAAAGCAGTTTTAAGTTTATGGAAAAATTGGGCATAGGGTATAGAGATCCCCACCTTCTCCCATCTCCTCACATGCGCCGGCCCTGTTATCCACAGCCTTGGCCGAAGAGGTACATTTGTTTCAACTGTGAACCTGCACTAGCTCATCATCATCACCCTGAGTTTGCAGTTTACATTAGGGTCCATTCGTGGTGGTGTATTCTATGAGTTTTGATAGACGTATATAGGTTTGTTTTTTTTTTAAGATGAAAAGAAAATATTCAAAGAGCTTAGAAGAGTACATAGCCTAAATTAAAAACTCAATGTCATCTAACATTATTGCTATTATAATTAGTTATAGGAATATATTTTAAAATTATCTTTGGAGGCACAGTTTTTCTTTTCTTTAAGTTATAGTGATATGCCTGTAACCTATATGATATGTATAATATATGGCATATTTCTATAATATGCAATATACTGTATATAGAGTATGTGCAATATACTGTATATATAAGTATATAGAATATATAACAGATAGGTCTTCAGAAACTAAAGAACAGAATTTCTGAACTCAGCCAAACAAAGAAGACTTTTCCACATAGCACATCCTAGGTGATGGGTGATTGGGAAAATGCATGCTGCAAAATAGTACACATAAAAGCATAATGCTAAGTTCCGGTGTTTCTAATATTCTGGCTCACTTTGTGTCTGGAGGGCTTCTATTTGGGGGCCAATAATTTGTATATCCTTTAAATGACATCAAGTGTTTGTCTTCTGGACATGATGGTAGATTAACACGGGCAGATTTCATCCTAGCACCGCTAGAGATCTTGAAGAGACAGAATTGCCATCCAGGGACACAGACCACTATTTGCTGGAATAAGATTCCAAATAGTTAACAGCTGTATCATGGCAGTCTATGTCAGTGTGTCAATTCATGAGAACATAAGCTGAAAAAAATATTGGCGCAGATCATAAAAATAAAGCGTAAGAGTTGGATTACACATCTCTAATCATCTGCCACTCCCTATAGACCTATATGGATACCCCTCTCTAGATCCTGCTCCATTACTCTTGAATTAGATCAGGTGTTCTGTATCCTATAGTCCGAGGATAATGTCTGGGCTCTGAGTTCTAGGCTGAGACCACTACATTCTTATTATTTCTCCAAATCAATTATTTCTTATAAATATGACATAACATTTTCTCATGCCAGCTTCCTATTCCATAATTACAGAATACTACTGAAAATCAAGTATTTCTTAGAATTTTTCATGCATGTCAGACATGATCTGGGGTACCCGGTTGTACCTGGCAAATGAGAATATAAGCCTAGCTTCCTCGATATGAAGACACATAATCAGAATTTTCCATTGTACAGTTATACTTGACAGGCAATTGACAAGGATTTGATCCCAGGTGTCCTAAGCCTCAGTTAAGAGCACTTCAGCCCATACATATTTTCCGTCCATGATCTATTAGTAAATGTGAATGAATAGTAGTATATTGACTTTTAATTATGTGTATTTTTAAAATTTGTTTTTGCTATTTTTGTAGGCCTTTACAAATCCTCTAATTATGATATTAAACACAATCTCACCATTAGAATTGGCAGAACTATCCAGATTTGCCAATATTTGGGTGGTTATTCTTGCTTGCAAAAGTCTTTAGAGAAACAATAATTATGTGCTTAGCATTAAGTAATTCTCACAAGTGCACAATTATTATTCTTCATTTCTGCAGAGAGCACTGTGACCTACAGAAAGTATGAGAACTATAAACTTTTGTCTGGTTGGAGGCAGAGCTGGAATCCGGGTCATGGCCCATGAGAAAGGTACGCATGGCACGAGCTCTTCCTGCTCTGATCGCATATCTACTCACTCAGTGTTCAAGCACCTTGTAAGGTGCATTACTAATACACATTCACTGGTGTCACCTGATTTTTTTAAACTTTAGAATCTCTGCCCCTTATGGAGGGTGGTCTTAATGTAATAGAGCAATTATTGAAACAATCTTCTCTGCCAAACATGATGCCTTCTTATTTTTCCTTGGTGACGTTCAGCTTTGATCTGCACTTCCTGACTATGTGTGCTCCATCTATCCCAAACAGTTGCAGTTCATGGAGCAGCCTGGACTGTTGCTTCTGGGCCTTCACCTTTGCTGTCCTCACTGCTTAAGGGACCATCTCAGACTCTGTCTGCACACAGTATTCCACTCAGCCTTCAACAGTGTCCTCATCTTCTCTTCTCTCCTCATCCCCTGCCCCAACTCTCCTTGTGCTAAAACAATAGAGTAGATTTCTGTTGCTTTTTCTATTGCATAACATTTCTTGCATGTTGCATCTATTTCTTAGTTGTCCTGTTCTAGGATGGAATTTTGTTTGAAAGAACTGTCAAGATATTACTTCCATCGAAAAATGGCAGAGTGACACCTAAACACATTTGATACAATGCCAGAAGTAAATGCTTTACCATTTTTCTGGTAAATTAAAAAAATTCCCTTTTGTCACATATAGTTATATATTTTGGTATTTCCATGTGGTTTCTGAGAACTTCTCCCTTGTTCACTTCCTTAGGTTTTTTTCTGGCTCATTCGCACACTAATATTTCAATTTTTAAGATTTCTGAAACAAATGCATGCAATTGGTATGCTATTACTCAAAGCATAAGATCAACTGTTCAATCTTAGAAAATTTTAATTCTAGAAGTCACTTTTATTCTTCCATGTGTAAGTCTTCCTTTATTCAGTTAAACTGTTAATGTAAAAAGAATTTTTCTAATGCTCTACTGCACCAGGCACTGTGCCTTTACTCCTAGTTGCAATTACTAGCAGTGAAGAATCGTGTTAGCAATGATTTTAAAGTATTTTTTCAAGTCAGTGAAACTATAATGTCAATGAAAAAGTTAAAAGCATTGGGATTATAACCTCAAGCAGTGATTATACCTCAAACATGTACTATAAAAAAACTTTGAGAGTTAGAATATTATATGGTAGATTTGTCAATCATTTCCATTCAGTCATTTGGAAGTGAATTATACACACACACACACACACAGATTTATTTGAGTCAAAAGAATAGTAATATTTTGAACTAGTCAGAAATTTTACTATATTAAAATGGTAATTGAACTGTGTATTTAGACTCAAATTTCTCTGGACAAACATCCTATCTAATTTTGTTCTAACACATAGTATATTTTATTCAAACGAGAGTAAATACTTTAAAAACTTTGATGGAAGAATTGGTAAATACCAAAGACTGGTAATTCTATTTAGCATTTCTATTCCCCCATGCATTTCAATGCCCATCTGGATGGATACCACAGCCAATCTCCATTAGAGATTCTCAAGCTATGACAGGAAGATGAACTCCCCTTAACACATGTTCAGGTAGACAAATGCTCAGAGATTAAGGCAACTGTGAGAAACAGTAATAGGTAACAACCCCTGTTATTATTTATTAGGCCCATTGTCCTCCAAAGTCCTAAAGGTAGCTTGAAAAATTTGTCAGAGCTTTTGGAAGAATGACTTTGTCAAATTTCTCATGTTTATGTATTTAGTGCTGATCTGTGAGATAAATCTCAACATGACATATTTAATCATGATCTTGATGATTTGTATTGGCAATTGCATTTCTTGATTATTGATTCGGAAGAATTTTCAATATGTTAAAGATTTTTTATTAATCTGGTAACATTATCAAATTAATGTCTTGGAAATGCCCATCTGGCAGCAGAGAGCAGAGCTGGTGATGGGGACCTGGCATGAAGCGTGTTTAATAAAAAGGGGAAATGCAAGGAAATAGTACAGGGCAGTAGCAAGAGAGATGAAGAGAAGGTAAATTCAACTGATTTAAGGAGGTAAAATGAACCGAACTTGGGAGATGTATTGATATGCAGAGGAAGAAGGAAGAGACAGGAAAGAGAAAATGACGGATGGCTTCATCAGTGCTGCTGCATGTGCTTTCACAGGGAATTCCAGGAGAAAGCGGGTTTGGGAAAGGCCAGAAGTGGGGGAAATGGTCAAACAAATGTAATCCATGGTCAGAGATGCTAAGAGATGGCATCATTTTAAAACACGTAAATAACTTAAAAAAACCCTAACTATTATATCACTGGTGAAATTGGTGAGAAAGAAAAATGGGGAGGCTAATAATAAAATTATATCTCCAAAGGGGTGTCTGAAGAGTTCAGGTGTTAAGAGTCATGTATAACAGTGAAAGAAAGGACACATCATCAAGACCCACTATAGAAATGTGGCCATCAACCCTGAACCTTAGGAGGACCATCTCGGGCAAATGTGAGCTATGCATTAATCTGTGGCAGATAACGACCATCACAGAGAGGTGGGTAATGTTTAGTCTGTGGTCTCTGGGTGTCAAGCACTTTTCTACAAATGTGCACTGTATTTTTTTTAAACTTCCCTTTGCCAAGTACAAGAGTCAGGTGCACTGTATTATCCCAGCCCTTGCAGAATCCAATCAAGCTACGAATATTTCCATTTACAAAAGGATGAAATCTGCTCCCATGTCAAATGACTTACAGCTGGAGAGAACTTTATGGATCACACAGATCAGGGAGCATTACAGAGAGCTATAGGAACCCTGGGCTTAGGTTCAACAGGAGAAGAGGAGAAAAAGCTTCTCCTCTTTTTTCCCCCAAGCTTCTCTGGTTAAGAAGATGAATCTTTAAAGTGCAGTGGAAAAAGCAAATGTGAGCAATGGGGAGGTGGAGTCCCAGAGCCCTGTAAGTAAAAGCGGCTGGCTCCCAGATGCGGGACTGAGTCCGCTGGTCCACACCGAATTTTATCCCAAAGTTGCAGAACTTGGATGTGTGATTACAAAATCAATTTCAGCTGTCTTTGCAGAATTGCAAAGAAAGTGAAAGGGCAGAGCGAAAGATGGTGGAAGCCTCAAATAGACAAACTTCATGACATTTCCTGGCAAACCTGAGTGAATTACAGGACTACAGATTTATAAGCCCTTCAGAAAAAGAAGTCATGATTTCTAGGAGTCAGGATGGGTTTACTAACGACGAGTCATACCTCATTTGCTTCCTGACATTTTGACTAGACTGGCAGCTCAGGGATGACACAGATGTGGTATATCTGGGTTCCATTAAAGCATATGACACAGTCTTTTTAACATGTTCATGGAAACACAACAGAATGACACGAACTGATGGATAGTAAAATCGGATGAAATTTAGAGTAGTGAATAATAATTTTTTTAAAGTGGTGATTAATGTACTGATATCAACCTGAAAGGAAGTCATTAGCAGCAAGCCAAAAGGTTCTGATATAATTAAATCCAGTCAAATGCTTTTATCATTCACTTACTTGAAGGCATAGAAAACATGCTTCTCAAATAAGTGAGTAAAATAATCAGGGAAATATCTGGTCCAGCAAATGACTATATCAAGATTCAAATAATGTAAACATGCCAGTATGAAGTTATTAATAAAAAGAACATGTTGGAAACTTCCTCAGAAATCCTTGAAACAAGACAGATGAGCCATCCATCCAGAGTTGCTAATGATATCTTGCTTTTCAATTGAATTTGGTGAAGTAAATTTGGTTTTTCTTTTCCTCCTGTAAGAAATAAATCCAAAATAAGAAGCAAAATGGAAACAGATGAACCTCACCTTTGATGAAATTTAAAAAAAACAAAAAAGGACAAGTGTGGTGGCTCACATTTGTGATCCCAGTATTTTAGGAGGCTGAGGTGGGAGGATGGCTTGAGTCCAGGGGTTAGAGGCTGCAGTGAGCAGTAAGCTATCATCCCACCACTGCACTCCAGTCTCTAGCCTGGGCAACAGAGCAAGATCCTATCCCCCTCCACCCTCCCCCAAAAAAGAAAAGGAATGAAATTTAAATAAATAGAAAAATAAAAGAAAGTAAAGTACTAGTGGGAAAGAAAAGAAAGAAAGAAAGAAAGAAAGAAAGAAAGAAAGAAAGAAAGAAAGAAAGAAAGAGAAAGAAAGAAAGAGAGAAAGAAAGAAAGAAAGAAAGAAAGAAAGAAAGAAAGAAAGAAAGAAAGAAAGAAAGAAAGAAAGAAAGAAGAGTCTAGCTCAAACCCTGGAAAAGGCCAACAAAGTCCACTTTTTCAAACTAGATGGCAATTGTGAGCTAGATCTAAACTCGTGTTCACAAGGCAGGGATGAGATGTTGGCCCCACCCTGGGAGCTTCCCAGAGTGAGTGTGGCTCTGAGGAAAAGTAGAGGAAAAGTGGTTGTGAGGGAAACCATATACATGTGTCATCAGTAGCCATACTCAGTGACAGCATGAGGCAGGTGTCAGGCAAGGAGAGGTTCTGCTGGGAGCCACCCTAAAAGTTGATCCTGCTTGGCTGGGAAAAAAATGAGAATTAAGAAACACATTCACCCCTGCACCATCCAAAGTCAGAATGAGAATTCCCGACACCCTGATGCATGACCGCCCCACCTTCCCGTGTAAACTTCCTGCATACTGTTGATGTGGGTCAGCTTGTCTTATTCAAAAATGAGAAATACTTGAGAAATAATTAAAAAGGAACCAGTCAAATATACAAAGATTGTACAATTTTACAAATGGGAAGAAAGAACAGAGAAATTAATTTCCAAACAAAGTCATGCATTGGAAAAATGCTTCCACAAAGTGAAAATTATGATCCAGCCTATTTTCGCAAATTAACAACAACAACAACAACAAAATAAAAACATGAAAAGATCATCACTATAAACAAAACACACAGCAGAGATACATTAGCTCATGGATGATTTATTGAGGCAACAGAAGGAGGTGCTATGTGAACTAATATAACTCAGGGAAAAAAGTGAAAAAATAAAAAAATTCACGGGAGAAAATGATAGCTGAATTTGAAACAGCACTAAGGAGAAATGCTACTAAAATATAGCATTTTAGATAATGGACTGGACTGAGAAAAACAAGCAAAGTAAAATAAAAATAAACAAAGAGTTAATAGCATTACAGTGGAAACGGTAGCTATTGGACACAGGAGTGTGAAATTTAGAAAGTGTGAAAGATTTACCCAAGTAGAGTATCAAAATAAGAAAACAGCAAAATATTTAAAAATATCATTTTTAAAAATTTGAGGAAACAAAGTATCTAAACTTTCAGTTTGAGGGAGTATCTCATGTCCCAAGACAAATCCACATAGAACAGATAACGTGAAGACATAACTAGTAAAGTTTCTGAACTTCAAAGTCAAAGAATCCAAACTTTAGAAGACATGTTTGTTTGCAATTGCTACTGCAGAAAAGTACACCAGCTTAGTAACTTAAAATAACACAAATTCATTACGTTACAGCTCCAGAGGTCAGAAGTCCAGTTGGCCTTACGGGGCTGCAGTAGAGTGCGGCAGAGCTGCCTTCCTTCTGGAAGCTCTAGATGGAAGACGGGAACCCACGTCCTTGCCTTCTCTGGCTTTGGGAGGTGACTGCCCTTCTCGGCTCAGGGCCCTTCCGGCCAATCTCCCTGACCTGGGCTTCCACTGCCGCAGCCCCTTCTCTGCCACTAGTACTGCTGCCTCTGTCTTAGAAAGAGGCCACCCAGATAATTCACGATTGTCTTCCCACTTCCAGATCAGTAACTTAATCCCATCTGCAAAGTCCCTTCTCCCAATTTTAAGGTAGCATATTTACAGTTTTCAGGGATTAAGATAAAGACATCTAATGGGGGTGGCATTACTCTGACTATCACAGAAGGCAAATGAAAAAGTCACCTAAAAGGTGTTATAGAAACAAAGAATACCTAAACTTCTCCATCAGCAGCGAGCAAATGGTGGGAAATGTTTGTATTAGTTATTTGTGGCTGCCTAATAAATTATCCAAAAACTGAGTGGCAACACCACCAAAGGTAACTTATTATCTGTATTTCTGTGAGTTAAGAATTCCAGAACAGCTTCACCAGGTAGTTTTGGCTCAGGGAGCCTCATGAGGTTGTGGTCAGGGTGGCAGCCAGGACCCCAGGCGTCTGACCCTGACTGGGCTGGAGGGCTGCCTCCGAGGCGGCCCGGTCCATGGGGTCCATGGCTGGAAGGCCGTGCGGGTTGTTGGTGAGGCTGCTGGAGTGTTTAAGACACTCGTGATGTAGCGATTAGGCTCGTGCAGAACAAGAGACCTGAGAGAACAAGAGCCAGGCCTTGAAACTCGTATCATATCAGTCCTGCCATAATCTGTTAGAAAGGGGCACAAAGAACCACATATTGTATGATTGCGTTTATATGAAATGTCCAGAATCAGCAAAGCTAGAGAAGCAGAAAGTAGACTAGTGGTAGCTTAGGGCAGAAGGGGCACAGGAGGGCTCAGAGACTCTAGTCAAGGGGAATGGGCTTGTCTAGGGGATGATGAAAACGTTCTAAAACTCACTGTGGTCATGATTGTACAACCCTGTGGATATAATTTAAAATAAAACAGTGAATGTAAGTTTTAAATTGTATAAGATGTGTGTATGATCTCTATCTCAATAAGGCTGGTACCAAAAAATATATACGTGCATTTATCCGTGATTAAATATATTATGTAAAGTTGTAAGTTGACCTACAGACCAAAAAGACAAATTTAAATTAACAGGAGAAAACGAATAAGAGACATGCAGTAAACTGCTATATAGTAAAGGATTTATCATAGCAAAAACAAAATTACATAAAATGCTAGGACAGAAATAAAACTCTATGTGTAAAATTTATAAATATATGTGACTTTATCTCAACAATTAAAAAAAGAGACTCAACGAACTTGATGAGGAGAACATTTCACAATGTACATATTTCAAAACATCATGTTGTGCACTAAAGTATATACAATGTCAACCATACCTTAATAAGGGTAGGAAATGGAACATGGATATTTAGAAGAGATAAACTAAAAGAATTCAACTCAGAAATATTTAAATAAAAGGATGGAAAAAGCATGCTGCCAAAATACTAATAAGGTAAAGGGTCAAAATCTTAGTATCAGATAACTTTGGATTCTGGACAAAAACACCAAAAAAAGAAAAAGACAGGAATTTTAATATGTTAATTGTTGGCTATGTACAGTGAAGACTGAAGACATGAAATTTTATGGGTGAAATAATATATTATTAATATAGGGAAGCAAAACTTATATATAAAAAATCATCAGAATTATAGTCAGAAAATAATTATAGAACTCTCTCAATTTATGGTAGATCCGAGAGGTAGGTAAGGATACAGAATACCTTCACAGAAAAATATAAAAAATGGAATTTCATTTTATTATAGTAAGGATCTAATTAACAAATAGCAAACACGTGAATGCTTAAAACCATAATGAGATTTTGGTTTTGGCAATCTTCACCGCATTTTATAACACACAGTTTGCAAAGAGTGTCATGAAACAGATATTTTCATACTTCTCTGGGGGAAATATAAATGTAACTTTTAAGGAGGGAAATTTGATCACTTATCAAAAATTTAAAGTGTATATAATTTTTGATTCAATAATTCTACTTCTAGAAATTTATTATATTAATATATTGGATGCTGGCAAGATGAGGTGAAAAACAAAACATGTGAAAGTATTGTTAGGTTATAACCCAAATATAAAATACATATCTACTAGTCTATACTGATATAAATAAATAAATTAATTAATTAATTAAAGAATAAACAGGGAGAATAGAGAAATCTCCCACGCAGAAGAATTCCAAGTAATTTATATAGATGCTTCTCTCTCAAGGAGAGGGAGTATCACTCCCCACACCCTAGGTGTGGTCTGCACACAGTGACTTCCTTGTGATTGTAGAGCATGAAAGGGAAGGAGTAACTTCACAGAGGAGAAACTGCACTAAAAGGACCTCAATCAGGTGACCAAGAAACATCCATGGTATTAAGTCATGTTGACAATATGCCCCTGTCATACAATGCGATAAAAATGTCACTTTATCTCTGTGATTTTCTTCCTAAAAACCCAAAACCCCACTCTAATCATGAGAAAAATATCAGACCAATTCCATAAAGAGGCATTCTACAAAGTACCTGACCAGTAGTTCTCAAAACTGTCCAAGTTATCACAAACAAAGAATGCCTGAGAAACTCCCACATCCAAGAGGAGCTGGAGGAGATGTGATGACTAAATGTAATGTGGGATTTTGGACGGGATCCTAGAACAGAAAAAGACATTAGGTAAAACCAAGGAAATTTGAATAAACTATGGACTTAGTTAATAATAATTAATCAATATTGGATCATTAATTATAACAAATGAACCACAGCATTGTAAATATTAATAAAAACAGAAATTAGGCTTGTGCTATATGGGAACTCTCTCTAGTATTTTCTCAATTTTTCTGTATTTCTAAAACTGTTCTAAAAATAAAATTTACTAAAATTAAGGGGATGGGAAAAAATGAAAATCACAACATATCAAAACCCTTGGGATGCAGCTAAAGCAATGCTTAGAAGGAAATTTTTAGCTTTCAAAGATTATATAAGAAGAAAAAAAAGATTCAAAATCAGTGATCTACATTTCTACCATAAGAGATATGGAAAGAAGATCAAATCAAAACCAAAATTCTAAAATAGTAGAATTATGGAAATAAGAAATAATGGAAATTAATAAAATATAAAATGAGAAAACAATAGAGATACCGTGTTTCCCCGAAAATAAGACCTACCCATAAAATAAGCCCTAGCAGGATTTTTAAGCATTTGTAGAATATAAGGCCTACCCCGAAAATAAGACCTAGTGATGGACGTGGCTATGCAGCGTATCTGCACAACCCATGCATTTTGTCTCGGAGCAGTAAAGAAGACGAACAGCCTCTCTCATCTGCCCCATGAGAGCTCTATTGCTCCACATGAGAGATTGGGGCCAACAGTTCTAAAAGAAATAAAAGTCACAAGATATTCAGGATGAAATTCAGGGTTTAGAGAGTTATAATGATGTTCCCAAAGAAGACTTAACTATATTTGAATAAATGTAGATTGTTGTACTGTACTTAAAAAAATAACACATCCCCTGAAAATAAGCCCTACGGTGTCTTCT
This sequence comes from Mirza zaza, assembly GCA_008750895.1. NCBI lineage: Eukaryota > Metazoa > Chordata > Mammalia > Primates > Cheirogaleidae > Mirza > Mirza zaza. The sequence goes on along the minus strand of VSMD01008655.1, from coordinate 10,921 downwards.
TGAGGAAAAGTAAATATAAGATCCTGTCTTATTTTCGGGGAAACACGGTAATCATTGAAACAAAAGCTGGGTTTTGGAAAAGATAAATATTATTGGTAAGCCTCTAGCTGATGGGAGAGAGGGGGAGAGTGACAGCAGTTCATGCCTTTTCACATTTATCTATCACATTTTTCCTTTTGTCTCCCAATTTTTAGGAGTTTTTTTGTATATTAGGGATATCAGCTCTTTGTGTGAGGTATTTGTTGAGACTATTTTCCACCAATTTTCAATTCTCTCTTGACTTTTGAGATTTTTGTCATATAAAATTTGAGAGGGTTTTATATCTTTTATATAGTAACATTTATCAATCTTTCCTTTTACTGCTTGTGAGTGTTGAGTCATAGTTACAGTACTCAAAATATGACTTTTCTCTACATCAATGTTAAAGATAAGTTATCCATTTTTCTTCCAGTACCTGTATAATTTCTTTCAATGTATTTAGTTTCCTAATCATTTTTAGGTATAAATATATTTTTATGAATAAATATATATATCTAATTTTCTCTTTTTCCAAATGGTTATACATTTGTCTTAGCTCGATTTATTACAGTGATTTGATATGCCATCTTTGTAATATACTAAATTTCCATATATACTTGGGTCCAAGTCTTGACTTTATATAGTTTTCCCCCCACTTGTTTGTCTATTCATGTTCCAGTACCATACTGTTTTAATTACAGATAATATAATGAAAGTTTTAATATCTGATAGGGCAACTCCCTCCTTAGCTTTTGTTTTTTTAACATTTCCCTGGCTACATTTGCATGTTATTTTTTCCATATTAATTTTATAATCAAGTCATCTAACACTATAAAATAGCTTGTTGATATTTTCATAGGGATCCATTGATATTATAACTCAATCTAGGGAGAACAGGTATCTTTAGCATATTGAGTCTTCCTACCTAAAAACAAGACTGACTTTCTAGTTATTTGGTCATGTCTACTTTTGCCACTTTCACAAGTACTTTCAAATTTTCTTCATACAAATTTTGTGCATTTCTTATTGCATTTATTTCTTAGTATTATTTTCTATTGTTACTATAAATGGCATTCTCTCTGCTTATTGCTTTTATATATAAAATCTATTGATGCTTATGTACTAATTTTATATCTTGTTACATCACTGAGTTTTTTATTTTTTTATCATTTATTTGTTGGAAATTTATAAGTACACTATCATATTATGTGTAAATAGAGAAAATTTTACTTTTTTACCCATTCTTATGCCTCTAATTGATTTTTCTTATATAATTGCATTGGTTAGTACCTCTATTACAATGTTGGGCAGTTGTGGAGATAGTGGGCATCCTTGCCTTGTTCTTAATCATAAAGGAAATTTCTTTAGTATCTCTAATATTTCTCCATTAAATAGCATAGAAGATTTAGGACTATTTATCTGTCTATGTGGTATGTATATTCTTGTTAATAAAACATTTTTCAATTACTGTGTGCTTGAGTGTTTTTAATCATGAATGGATGTTGGATTTTGTTAAAGGCTTTTTCAGCATCTGTGGAGATGGCAAAGAAAAACTTAAACAATCTTTTTAAACTGAAGACATCTCAAATCTTTTAGTTAAAAAAGAATCATTAAAAATCACTAAGAAAGTACCAAAATGGTATTTCCTCATTTAAGAAACAATTTTTTTTCACAAATGATCTCCCAGAACTCATGTGCCAATGAACACACTTTGGCTAACCATGAACCTATTACAGCCCATTCTTCCTCCTCTATTTTACAGGTGGATAGAAGCCAGTCAGCCTGCACAGGTTAACAGGTGTGCATCAGTTTGTCTGAATGGAGGCCTCTACCTCATCACCCTTCTTCACGGACAGCTACCTCTCAAAGCCATTTCAGGAATTTTATGATGAGATCCCCTTAACAGAGTTCTCACATAACAGGCATAGCTTACCTGGTTTGGATATCTTCAAAGTCAAACTACTTGGAGAAGTCACTTCATCACTATGGAGATATTGAGCATGAGTAACCCATGAAAGAAATACTTTTGGCAGTAAAGAATACTGGCATTTTGACAAATTATTTTGTATACATTTTTTTACTTCTTTTGAATTATCAAGGCTTACAGATGTTAGACTATATGACAGATGAACTGCTTGGTTCATTTCTTCTTTATTTGTCTTCTTCCCATTGGTAAAGGAGGCAGTATAAAGGATAAGAAATTCCTCTTTATGAGTTGAACTCTAAGAATAGAACCACTGCAATTGGAATTGAAAACAAGGAGAGGCAGAAAGAAAGGGAGCACACAATGAGCAAGTGGCTAACATCAATATCCTTGGCTAGGAATTTAGCCCACTAGTTGGCTTATCTCCAAGGCTCAACTTCGCATGGCCTTAAATCCAACAGGTGTGTCAAACCTGCAAGCACTGTGATTTGCTTCCTCCAGTGAGGATTTGATTATATTGTCCTTCACTTTCCAAGGCATAGACGTTTTTACTTATAAAAGAGAAACTAATACCCAGTTTCTCTCATCCTCTGGTGATAGGGCCCAGCTTATGTCAGTTGTCTAAGAAAAAGCCACTAACAGGTGTCAGACAAAGCGTGAGGTGATGAGCAATCTGGAAAGAAGGCAAAGCCACCCCAAGTGTGACACTTGAGCTTTTTGCCTCGTGTCATTGACCTTGCATTTTTATGAACATACAAATAAATGAAGTCCAAATTTGATTTTCATCTAGTCACAAGAGCTCCCGAATGTTAACATTGATTAACAATGATTATAAACAAGCATGCACAAGACCATATTTTACAGAGGTATAAAGATAACATATTTGTTTAGTTATGGCACAGAAATTGCCATTTTATATTTTGGGCTTTGTTATTTATTATTGCAGCAAAATTAAGCATTTTGTTAAGTGCCTAGTCTGTCTGTAAGGTGCATCTCCTCACCTCCTCCTCCTCATGGACACCTGCCTGCTGTCACAGAGCATTTTGCATTTTGACTTGAGATCCCAGATTTCCCCCAAGCCTTGCACTTTGGGCCCCAATGCAGTCTCTGCTGTCCCAACCTGCTTCATCTTTTGATTCCCTCCGGGCAACTTTGTCTGATGGCGGATTTATTCTGAACCTTTAGGCTTAAATGCATTTTCTCAGGAAAAAAAAAATCAGCCATAATGTTGCATTAATGAAGCTTATTCATTTAGGTTATGCAGGGATCTTTTCTTCCTTTGATGTGCATATTTAGTTCCCATTAATGATAATAAGAGTGAATTATGTGGACACATTGACATAAGAATAGATCCCCTGGGCTCTATGAGCAGAGTACATTTTGTTAATTGGGAAGTACTTTAAAAGAAACCAAACAAATATCCCACAAATCAGAAAAAAAATAAAATTACTTTGAAAAGAGAGATGAAAAATCTTCTGCAGATTTAGGGGAGAATTTGGTGTGAGAAGATGCCAAACAGTAGCTCCCAAGTATGACCGAATGTTTTTCCCCAAACGAGGCTTTCAGAAAGAATTGCACCATTAGTTGTTCTAGTCGCTCATTTTCCTCCCAGTTCCTTCTTGCCATGGTCTCATTAGCTAAAAACCATTCTCTGTGCAGCTGCACTGCCTGCGACGGAAAAAGAGGGGCCCCACAGTGGCCACGCAGCAGACTGTCAGAGGCACAAACATGACTGGCAGACGTGAAGGTACCTCAGCAAAGCTCTTCATTCAGAGACTTGAGTCGTGGCCTGTCCTGACCCCAGAGACTTTCCCAAGTGCCTCACTAATTGAAGACACCCTTCCTCAGTGCTCCCTAAAATTTGTTAGTTCTCAGGAAATAGCTGAGCCTCCAGCCCTCCTCTAGGCAGTTTATTTACCTACCTCATTCTTTTTCATGGCAATTATGGTGAACTTGAACTTGTGAATGATACTTTTACATAGCACCATACACATAATACAGAATTGGTTTTTGACCAGTGTCCCTTGGGGTCATCCTGTTCCTAGTATGGCATCTTAGGTGGCCTTGCAATTTACTTACACGTCATGAACTCTTTGGTTTGAGTAAAACAAACGAGTAATTTCTATCTTAAAGTGAATGAGCACTACAGAAGAGTCAGGTGCTCTCAGAATGTGCTCTTGTCTCACCGAGGCTTCCTCGGGCTTAGACAACCTGAACCGGTGCCACAACCTTAACAGATGGTGTTGGCAGCTGGGAACCAGGTGCGGGGTTGGACTGGCGTCAGCAGAGTCTACCATATTGCCGTGCTGATGTGCTCGCCCCCCAGAGAGGGGCAGGGGAGAAAAGGGAATAGCATGAGTGCCAGCTGTCCCTCTGGTCTGCTGGGTTGGCACAGCCTGACATGACCTTCATGTCACCTATATTAGAGCCTGGCTCGGTGCACGCCTCTTCCAGCCATGAGGTGTCACAGGATCTGCGCTGGACTGGACAGAAAGTTAAATACTCATCTGCCGCACATGAAATAGTAAGCCAGCTCTCTACTCTCCCACCTCCGCACCCCACCCCCGTTTCAATTAGAGATGTAAATATATTCAAATGTTCTGCCTGATACCACCCTGGGGTGCTGCTGAGATTTTGCCGCCCTAGGCAAGGTGGGGAAAAAGAGCCACAAATCCCCGCTGCCCCCTCACAGCTTACAGACCCTCCCATAATAGAGTCACTGAAACATTTCGCTGCCCTAGGCAACCACCTGCTCTTCCTGCCTGTAAAATCTGTCCCTGGCACAACTTAATTCATCTCTGCCGGGTGAATCCATATCACAAGTAGACAATCTAAGGTCAGAGTGGAAAAACAGTTCAAATGCATTCTAATATAAAAAGGAACACTTACCGCTCCCCGCCAACTATACTTCCTTTATGTTCCTGTTCAACCATGATGCTCAGTTCTTTGCATTACTGTCGTATTCTCTGCGGGATTACCAAGTCTAGAAAACTCTTTAGAAAGAAGGGAAGAAGGACCCTTGGATGCAATTTTTACCAGAAGCAAACTTTTGTTCTTTTCACCTCCCTTTTGACTGCTTTTCCAATTTTCTTATTATTGTGTGCATCATATACCCATTCAAAGATTACCTGGTCAATCATCATTAAAAGTCTTTTTGAAAAAGAACAAAAATAAACAAATCAAAGTGAGCATTTTGTGCAATAGTCCCTTAGTGTTGATGTACATACCGTGTCACGTATGATGCATATAGTACATATATAAAGTCCATTGCTAACATCGATGGGGGCCAACTCACAATGCAAATGGAGCCTTCATGCCATTTGTTTAAATATTATAAAGTTATAATCAAGCCAAAAAACAATCAAATTAAGACAGAGCCTGTCTGTCTACCTAGATACACGTATTTGGATATGACCTGAAAGGCTGGGTGTGAGTCTAGAATTCTCAGACTCCTCCAATTTCCAATCATGGAGGAGCAAGAAGTGTTGGCTCGGCCCACCCTGCCTCTCTTCCTGAGCTTGGCCTTGGGCGTGTGCGAGTGGGCACCTGCCCGTGAGTCTAGAGTCTGGTTTCCACCCTCTCCCCACTAACATCCACCCCTTGGGTACCTGGGGCCTTGGAGTCATCCTCAGGAAGGTGGCCTGGAAGTGCACCCCACCCCACCGGCCTTGGAAAGAAACCTGAGACTATTTTCCCAGGATTGCCAGGGTCCTGGGTGTGCAGCATGGGACTAGTAAAGGAAAAGTGGGCTCTAGGGGAAACTGTTTTCTGGACCCCTTGGGCATCTTGCCCCTTTAGAAGGGCAAGGCCAGAGGAGGACCAGGAAGGGAACCTGTGAAGCGTAAGTCCCATGACAGGGACCCCTGACTTAGGCCCCAGCGTGAGGCCCGTGTGACAGGTTCTCTTGTGTTTGGACCTTGTGTACTTGACTCTGAGAAGAACTGCTCTAGCTCTGAGTTGGCACTTGGCCACACTTCATATTCATGATCTTGCTTAACCCTGACTAACCCAGCGTGGTGGGTATTATTTCAAGCAAAGAAAAGGATTTTAAAGAAATAAGTCATTTGTCCCTGTTGATGCAGCCAGCAAGGGGCTGAGTCAGGATTTCTACCCAGCTTTCCCACAGCCAGGAGGTTGGGCCCACTTAGTAAAAATGAAGTGAAATGAAAGGCGCATAATTGAGAGCCTGCAGTTGACTCTGATAATGATCTACGAAGGAAGATAAAGTATATGAGCATCAAAAACAAGAGAAATCTCTGCGGAAAGCAATATGGAGATACCTTAAAGCGATACAAGTAGATCTACCATTTGATCCAGCAATTCCATTACTGGGCATCTACCCAAAAGAACAAAAGACACTCTATAATAAAGACACCTGCACTCGAATGTTTATAGCAGCACAATTCACAATTGCAAAGTTGTGGAAACAACCTAAGTGCCATCAATACATGAGTAGATTAATAAAATGTGGTATATGTATACCATGGAGTACTGTTCAGCTATAAGAAACAATGGTGATATAGCACCTCTGGTATTTTCCTGGATAGAGCTGGAACCCATTTTAATAAGTGTCCCAAGAATGTAAAAACAAGAACCACATGTAATCACCAGCAAATTGGTTTCACTGATCAAGACCTAAGTGGACATACAGGAATAACATTGATCGGGTGTCAGGCAGATGGGAGGGGGAGGAGGGGATGGGTATATACAAACATAATGAGTGCGACGCGCACCGTCTGGGGGATGGGCACGCTTGAAGCTCTGACTTGAAGGGAGGGGCAAGGGCAATATACATAACCTTAACATTTGTACCCCCATAATATGCTGAAATTAAAAAAAAGAGATAAAGGTGGGAGGAGACGGACCTGAGATGAAGACCAGAAGAATGAAAGATTAGCTCTAGGTCCCCTCTTAGAGCAGGTCAGTCGCCACAACTAGGATGAAGGAGCCACCCAAGCTTCACTTTCGCAAATGAATGAATGACCAGCAACACTGGAGTGGTCACTGCCACTCTAGTTCTTGAATTGAATGATGTTCAAACACCTTCTGGGGTCCACCGGCGGCACACTGCTCTCAAAGGTGCTGTTGCTTAAGCAAGGGGATGGCCCAGCTGGCCCCATCTTCTGTTTTCTACCCCTAGACTCCTGTGGCCTGTGCTTTGGAGAGGTTTTTGAAAGTAGAGGTCAGACACCTGTTTTTACAAATTATGACTGATGCAGAAAGTGTTTTCTACAACCTCTGTAATGAGTTGATTTATACAGAAGGTGTCTAAGTCCTGTCTGGAAACTTAAAACCCCAAAGCTCCCTGCTTTCTGAAAAGCTCAATGCTTTGTATTCTGATATGTCAGTTTAGAGTCATGTTCCAAACCCTGAAAGTCAGGGGTTGAAATGACAACATTTCCCGGTCCACGAGCCGCCTCCATCATGTTGGTTTGGTTAGCGTTGCTATAGTAACCTCCAGCCTGTTTTATGATACGCGATGATTACTGAGCACATGACAATAGAGAAAATATCAGGTTACAAGGGCAGACGCCACTGTAAAACATCCTGTGTGGTGCACATCCAATTTCCCAGCAGAGAGTGTGGTTTCCGCCACTCGGGAAAGAGGGCCGGGGAAACATCCCATCACAAACACCGGTTTGCAAATATTGATCGCAAATATCACCCAACAATCGTGCTAGAATTGTGCCTTTGTCTTCCCAAGGTGTTGAATCAGTTCCATGTTCTTCATGACTATTATTCTAAGCGGTAAATGTCAGAAAGAAAAAGTACAATCTGTGAAATTATTCTTTTGTGTATAGATGGAAAAATAGACATAGTGACTGAAAAACACCGCCTTCGTTTCCCATCTGCTCTCTGCTCGGCAGTCCTCAGCGCACAGCTGAAGCAGCTAAACTAACACCGGCTGGCCCAGCTGCCAGCAGACGGCTCGGAATTCCAGGGAGGCCAGGGCAGGAAAGGGAAGTGGAGTCAGAGGTTCTGAGTTGAGCAGTGGTCTCCACACCACATTTTAATGGCCACAACAGATATTTGAATCAAAGGAAGAGTTATGTACTGCTTCTGTTAACACTAAAGTGACAAAACTGAGGACCATTATGCTTATTGTTGAGCCATCCAGCACAGAAATAGATCCATTCATTTATTTTTAAAGACCACATGTATTCTGTACCCGAAATATAATATTTATACAATTATCTTTGATTTGTAAAATACAAACAGGAAGGAGTCCTAATTAAATTGAATGTGAAAATGATGACCCATTTGTCTGTTGCTTACATCATTATGACATCAAAGGTTTCTCATCTTGCAGGATGAACAATTTTAAAAATCTAGGATCGTTGTGAAAGCAATGCGATTGTTAATTCACAGTTGAAGCAATAACAGTGATGTCTGCTTGTGACTCATTGAGGTCAAAAACAGATTATGAATCTTGAAACTATGCATCGATTATTTGATTTTATGTGATAATACAGCACACAGTGCTCCTTAACTGCTACACAAATGGTTCCCTATATTTGTGTATGAGCTGACTAGCTTTGGGCTTTGGGCTCCTGGGCCTCTCAGGGCCTCTTGGTCGTTATCAGTAAAATGATGGATGTGGCATCAGGGATTTTCGACTTCCGCTGCATGTTAGAGTCACCTGGAAAGTATTTGTATTTATTTATGTATTTATTTAAGAGAAAGGTTCTCACTCTGTCACTCTGGCTGGAGTGCAGTGATACCATCATAGCTCACTGTATCCTCTAACTTTTGGGTCAAGTGATCCTCCTGCCTCGGTCTACTGAGTAGCTAGTACTACAGATGCATGCCACCACGCCTGGCTAATTTCATTATTTTTTGTAGAGACTAGGTCTCACTCTGTCACCCAGGCTATAGCGCAGTGGCATGATCATAACTCACAGCCTCCCACCTCAGCCTCCCAAAGTGCTGGGACTACAGGTGTGAGCCACCGCACCAGGCTCTTTTTAAAAACTTAATGCCTGGGTCCCATCTCAGATATATTGAATTAGGACCTCTGGGAGTGAGACCCAGGCAACTGTATTTTTTTATAAGTGCTGCAGATATTTCTAATTGCACACAGGATATAGAACTATTATATTGGATGCCTTCTTAAGATCTCTGTTAAGCTTAAAATAATGTATCTGGGGCCAGGATTCTCCAACTCGAGTGTGCATCAGAGTTACTGGAGGACTTACAAAACCATAGACTGCTCGGCCCCACCCCTCAGTGTTTCGGGTTCATTAGGGCTGGGTTGGGACCTGAATATTTGCATTTCTAACAAGTTCCTAAATTGTAGAGATACCGCTGTTGAGGAACCAGACTTAGAATCAATTTGCTAAGGTATGTTTATACAAAAATACATGTTTTAATGTATAATGCAAACCAATTTTACGATTTAATAGTGTATGTGAGAGTGTGATGCTGTAATTCACAACCCAGTGAATTTCCACCACAGAACCCCCAAACTTCTGCGGTTGGCTGTTGGTGGCAGAGCCTGGTCAGGTGTTCTGAGTTCTCTCCGGAGGCATCTAGAGGCCAGCCCTTACGCCTCACTGTTCTGCCTTCAATTTCTCTAAAACATACCTGTTGAGTGACAGTGTTATCCTATCCATGTTTGGAGCAGTTTGAGCCATACCAAGGTGATTTGCATGCTTTAAAATATACCATTGCTAGCACTGTTTTGTTGTTCCGAGATTTTGTCCAAGACTGAAATGACAGACCCGAGGCACAGGGGTCATTTTCCTTCTGCCAGTGCTGGCGGCATTACCAGAGAGAGGCACTATGCACAGCTGTAGAAACCGTGGGTCTTTCTACAATGCCCGTGACCTCTCCGTACACTAAGGCTTTGGATTGTCACTGCCCGCAGTTAGAACAAACTGGCAGAGACACGGGGTTTTCTTGCCACGGCCTCTGGTCTTCTTTCCAGTTGGTCTGTCGGCCTCTGGCACTGGTGTTGAGGCTGGATAAACACGGCAAACAAAGATGACACAGCCTCATCTGTGCAGTCTGCAGAATCTTCCAACTCCCCTCTCTTCAGGGTACCTGGAAGGACCATACTTCCCGGCCCCCTCGTGGAGCAGGGCCCAGTGACCAGCTCGGGCCAGGGAGCTTAAGCCACGTGTCCTCGCCAGGCAAGGATTCACTGAGGTCAGGACATTCCCACCAGAACGCACCTGTCTGCACTTCACAAGCCGCGGTCCTGCGCACTGCACCGCGGTCAGGAGAGCAGAGCCCCAGTGGGGTGGCAGGTGACGGGTGGCGGGTGGCTGGTGGCGGGTGGCGGGCGTTTAGCAGACTGAGAAAGAAACTGTTGTTGTTAACCCTTGGCGACTCTCAGAGTGTTTGTTACTGCAGCATAACTGAGTGTGTCCTGCCCAACACGGACACTGTGGTGGTTGTGGAGAATGTTCAGGCCACACAGTAACTATTCCAGACTTGTTGAGTCCAGTGCACTCTTGTGATCTCCGCTCTCGTCTCTTGTTTTGATATGAATATCTGCATTTTTTGCCTAGGATTTTGATAGGTGCTCCTCAAAAAGCTGACTGTAAATTGGAGCCCTTTAATTTTAAGAGTATCTGATGTCCACAAAAGAACATTGAGTCCAGGCCCTGGCTTCTAAGTTTTCACAGGTAATCTTTCTTTAAGACAGTGTCACATGATAGTGAATGCAGAAGAGACCTTAAGAAGACTGGTAACCTTTGAGGTCAAAGGTCTGTAAGAGTTTCAGTGGGTTATCAGATCCCAACGGGCCCGTGCTTCTAACTCAGCATGGTTCCTACTTTCTGGTGCATGCTGAAAAACACCTCGTGGTGGTAAGTATTCACCCACCTTTCTCTCCCCTGTAGCTCCTTTCTATTAATATAAGGCTGCTTCGCCCATGCGGCGGGTTCTCTGAAGAGTAACTTGTTTGGAAGGAAGAAGTAAGTGTTTTTATTTCAATACATCAAAAATAAAATTTGTACATTTTCTATTGGGCTC